>VXAB01001373.1:166927-186976 GCA_013399175.1 Odontophorus gujanensis
AAAAAAAAAAAAAAAAAGCACCAAAATCTCACAAACCATAATCACCACCCAAACTCAAACTGCTTTGGGAGCGGTCTGCTTCTGGGAGGAGGAGGAAGGAACAGAGAGAAAAATGAGCCCGCACACCTCTGTATTACTGTAATAAGGACAGCAGACATAATAGCATTTAATACGTGCAACAACTGCTGGTAAACCACCATAGCAACTGGAGTGGCTTGAACTAGTAACTTTCTTCTGAGTTTTAAGGAATATTACTGCTTTCCAGCTCAGCACTTCAGGTTTTTCCATCCACCATGCCCTCTATTTCTTTCTGTCCTTCTTTTTCTCCCCCATTATGCTTCTACTGTGCATTCCAAACCTGACCTGAACTCCGTCCCTCCTCACTCATCCCCCCGAGCTCCCTCCCTTCCCATGGTCCACCACCAGCAGACAAATCTCTCTGCCTATTTTTACCACAGCTCTGCCAATGAAAGCAGCCCTGGTGTCCTCAGGACACCTCTGTTTCCCTGAAGCAGGCTGACAGGCTCCATCACTCCCAGCTCCAGCTGTGCTGCCGCTCCACGTGCACACTGAGCTTCCCTCGTCATGTTCTCAGGCCAACCCAAAGTCAGCATCCTGCAAGGAGTGACTTACTAACACACAAACCCTCCAAACCTCAAGTACAGTTCATCGTAAGGAGAACCTCACAGCGACAGAAGCCAGGTTATAGCACAGAGCATTTCTGCAGTACTGTGTCTTTCCAGAGCTATAACATCAGTCACCAACATGCGATTCATTCCAGTCCTGTGCTAATAAGATCTCTAGAAGTTACTCCTCAGTTATGTCTGCCAGCATTTCACACCCATTTCAGTCCACACCGAGGTCCCACCCCCACTCAGGCCTTCCCAAAGGAAAAAGGCAAGACCAAACCTCAAGGACACGAGAACAGAACACTGGGACTGCTGAACTGCACTCACCAGATGCCCAGTGTTGCTTTATATCCCCAAAGTAAGCAATGCTGTTCAGACAAATACCTTTGCAAGGAAGGTGTTTCTGGAAGGTGCCCTTAAAACATCAGGACTGAAGAGATATGGCCATAGTTCCTGATCCTGTCACAGACAACACCCCTGCACACATCTGAGTGCCTCTGCTTCATCATAAAAAAGGGACATTTTCCACTTGTGTTAAAGATGGTGAGATACTTTTCATCATTATTTCTTCCAAATATATTTAGCATGGAAAGCATTTTTATCTTAAGCCACACTTACAAAGCACATGTATAAACAGCTGAAATGCCTGCTAACATTTTATGACTTCTGTTGCCATTTACCATTAAGCATAAACTTCCTCACGAAAGCTTTAGTGAAGTGACTACAAAGGTTGGAAAAGGTTCATACCATTCTTTCTCAATGTATAAATTATAAGTAACATGAGAACTTTTACAACGTCCAACTACATTTTATGCCAAACAAACGTTTCTTTGTACTTGAACTACAGTTCCTAAACCATGCTAGAAATAATTGCTTTTTTCTCTCTCTCCACCCCTTCCCTTTCTCTTCCACTCCTCACCTCGTCCCCAGTCTCTTCTAAGCTCAGTCATCTCAGACAGATCTGGATTTATTCCTTGATTTGACTGCCTAGTTAGTGTTCTACATCTTGTAGTATCATCTTCCTTGTTTTGGAGAGCTTAACGCTGACTTTTCAAGTTTGTCAGGCTGCCTCTTCAATATCTGAATGATCAGTGTCCAAATCACACTCAGGAAAGGGAACTGAAGCTTACAGGGATGTTCTGGTAGGGCAGATGTGAAAACCACCCCTCACAGAGCCTTCACACCCCACAACACAGCACAGTTCAGTTTGCAGACATCACACACATACTTCTCCTCCCTGCATGGAAGACAGCAACACTGAAATATGCTACAGAAAGTAAGGAGCTCAAAAATAATTTGCACAAAACGGTGAACTTCTTCCAACTGGATGGTAATAAACTGCCTAATGAACTCACCTCTGAACTTTTTGGGTGGGTTATTAAGGTCACCTGCTTCTGGCTGTACAACACACCGGTCATCCACAAGGCTGCAAAGAAACGAGAAATCAAGTGAGATGCTTTTCCTTTGCAATAGCTTACATCCTTTCTAGCAAAACCAAAGAGGTTTATTCACAGTAAATATCCGAGTGGCCACTTCAGCAGAAGACATTGCCCAAATGCCAAATCTCTCTAAGAAGCATGCAGCTAATTTCTACTGTTGCCCAGAGCTATGCTTCTAGATAGGTGGGGCAATAAGTAAGTAACTGCTCCTGTAAACTGCATCTGCTTTATGTCCCCTCCTTGAGGTGCAGACAGAACAGCCCATATTCTAGTTGAGAGAGAAACAGCCTTAAAACAATTATTGCCTCTTGGACAGATTTGAATAACGGTGTAATTGTGTTTGCATTAAAAGACAGAACAGGACAATGTGACCGGGTGAACTGGACACTAATTGCACGACTCTCCACAAGTATCAAAAAAGGCAGAAGCATCAACTGCCACAACAAAAACTGACCCCCAGGAGACAGGAAGGCATAAATACACCTCCTGCTTAACGGTCATTAAAACACAAGCCAAGTCAGAAGAGCAAACTAACCTCCTCCTGCTTTAACAGAAAGGAAGTGAATTGGATAAGTGAACCCAAGAGATTTTAATAGGAAATGCCAGCACAGAGCTTTTCCTGTGAACACACATTGGCAAAAAAACGAACAAACAAAGAAAAAAAACCACCTGGAGCGTCAATGCAAAGCCCACAGAGTACATTAAACATTCAAGATATACCTGTTGTCACTGCTCTGTTCCTACCAACATGAAACTGCTTCGTTATCAAACAGTATTTTCAAATTGAGAGGAATGCAACTGTAACCAACTACTGATGTTTCTGATTTGATGGTAAATTATACAATTTGTCCCCTTAAAACCAATCTGTCAAAGAGGCTTTCTACATGGAAGTAGAAAGTAAAACTTCGAGATCTTAAAGGTTTGAGAGGTCCATTCTCATGCAGATTCAACTTGAGAAAGAGATTGAGATCTAGAATATGAGAGTTGTTCCTTGCAGAGGCCGGTTACATGCAGGAGCATCTTGAGACAACAATTATGGAAAGTCAAGAAGTGCATAAGAATTAAGAGATCAGAGAGACTAAGTGGGCTCAACAGTTCTATGCATCTAAGATTTGCAAATGCAAACATTCAGAGTAAGTTGCTTTTTCCCCATGGATTTTCTCCCTATTCAGTATTACACAAACATGCACGTGCTCCAACAAGAATGACAGCACTAATATCTGAGCTCACTGAAACACTTGCTTCTAGGGAACAAATGGCCAAAAAGTATTGAAAGTCAAATGGGTTATTCTGATAATCCCCCACACAGTTACTCTCAGTGCAAGGTATCCCCCTCATCCTGAGATTCAATTGAAACTAAAGAGGAGCTTCCCAAATTACTAAGAAAATTATTTTACAGGTGCAGAACACAGAAGAATATATATTATACATCAGCAATCATAGTGATGACAGCACTGAGTTTGGGAAACAGCAAGACTAACGTCCTGATTAAGCAACAGTCACGTCATAGGAATATTAAATAGGAACACTCTTCAAAGAGAGTTACTTGGATAAAATGGCATTAGAATGTATAGCAGTATCTGTTTCTCAACCTTCATTAGCCACATGAACAAGTCATTACACATCGTTATGACATAAGACTGTCAGAACTCCACATGGTATAAAGTACAATTACACTGAATCTTCTCTTTGGTTCTTTAATTTTCTCCAGGACAAAGACTAAATTAAATATGGGACAAAGCTAATTTGATTATGAAGGCTTATTAAGATGATAATGCATTTCATGTTTCACACAGCAATTGGGATTTCTGGTTCAAATTAGGCTCAGAAGATGTGTGGCCATTCTTTAACACTGTTACCTTAAAACAGGACTAATTGAATCAATGAGGATGCTTGTAATGCTGAGGGATCTTAAAATCGGAACATCTCATCAAGCCTAAAACAAGTAGGTGCTTAGGGCCTGTAATGTCTGAAAGGACTACCCATGGTGAAAAATATCTGCTCAGCAATGCCATCAAAAGCCACAGCCACTGCATAATAATGATCATCATGCACCGTATAGGATTAAACATAACAACTTTCTACTTGTTTTGGAATTATCTACTGCCAAACTTGCTTCAATACTAGGAATAAAAAAAAGCCAAATGTATCGTATTGCTCAATTGGTTTTGCCAGTTTCCAGCAATAGTATTTGGCCAGTTACACAGCCGATCGAATACCGCACAGTGTGCATCTCATATTTGACGAGTACCTGGGAAATTTGTCAAATACATTTGCCAAATACTATTCGACCAACCCTACTTACTACATCCCTCGCTTTTATCATACCTTCTTTCCCTTCTGGCAGCATCCCATATTTTCTTCTCTTTCCTATAATAGATCATGGTGCATCTTCAGTGTCTGCTTCCTTCTCTGCCCCCTTATTTTCCAGAATCCTAATAGCTAGAGGACTAAACCTACAAGTTAGTTTGGAGCCACTGTGACGAGATTCCAGCCCATTGTTTCCTGCTGAGAGACTTACCAGGATGCTGTCTTTGTACCCTGCTTGGGAGCTTCATTTATCAGATGCATCTGGACAGTAGGCATCAAAAAATTTGCTGTCACTGTACCCACCCTGAGGCCCTTACGGCTACTGGAAATGAGAAAGAGCATGTTGTGTGTGTGCCCACTCACCACATCATCAAGCTTTCTGGTTGCTTCTTTGCTACTCATTCAGTATTGAAGAACACAGCAACGTGTCACAGCTATTTCCCTCCCCTTAATTTCCCACTGCTTCAAACCCAGGTGGCAGATGTGCCCTTTCAGCTTCTCATCCAGCCCCCTGGAAGCTCTTCCAAACTCGTCCACAGCTCCACTGCCAGCTTCCAACATTCTGAAAGATTTCTCTGAAGCAGTCGTTGAGCAGAATAAAACATAACCCTGTCACTTGTGTCAAAGCTGTATTTCAATTCTGTGGTTTCTCCGCAAAGCCTTCCTACGTGAAGGACTTTTTGTTGAATGAAGTGGGATGCACGTCTCCCTGCTCAAGAGGCACTCTCCTACAGGAGCACCTGCTCGGTGGGCTTTGCAGAAGGCAGGGCAGAGGAGCTGTGTGAGGATGCTCAGTGCACAGGAGTAGGCACGGCTCTGGGGAGATTGGCTGTTGCCAAAGCTAAAGATTGAAAATGTTCTCCCTCAGACTGAAGAAGTACAATTTTGTTTTTATGAGAAACCTCAAATACCGGAGGACAAGACACAACTAGTCACCGTAGTAACTTGGTGGTGGATGAACAGTTTGGCTCAGGGCTTTCAATTTCGTTTCTCCAATGCCTACATACACTGCTGTCTTCTTTTTCCAATCAGTACTGAGGCCTATTTGCTCCTGACCAGGGTGGGCAGGAAGGGACAGGACAGGACGCATGGATGGACATGGAACAGACAACATGAAAATTATTTACTTGCTTTCATTCCCTCTACCCACAGCTTGACCTTGGCAAGCTTCTTCCTCCCCACCAAGTACACTGAAACCATACCATAGCCATTGATATGCTCTTTATCCTTCCCCAAAAATCTAACTTGCCATATTCATTTCAGGCCATTTTTAAATTTAGGCCAAGATCTGTACAGAACACAACCTGGTTTTGCCCAGCACTGCCTGGAAGTCAGGCCCACGACAGCTGATTGAGCTCTGTTAGTCCTTACACGTGTGTTTTGTACAAGAGAACAGCTGTTCTTACCCCAAAGTGCTAATAAATCCATTGGTTGAGCCCTCTGCATAGAGAGAACAAATATCTCCAATATGAAGGAAGCTCGACATCTTGTCGGTCATCTCTGGCTTAGAGCCCCTAGAAGAATAAAGCAAAACATAACCATTTATTAGGTAGAATGATTTCTCCATATAAATCACTGGAGGTTACAACAATAGGACCCTTTGGGTTTATTTGTTTGAAAAACAGAACAAGCTCCCATGCTGGAATTTCAGGTATCAGGGACAGCACAGCATGTCAAAATGCGTGCTGAGAAAAATAAGTTAGGGTAGAACAGCAGGCTGCTGGTACCCTGTGCAGCATGGGATGTTTCTCTGGAAGCCATATCCTGCCCCACAGATGTTCACATACACTCCACACCAGGCTGGCCAGCATGCCTCACTCCATGCAAGAGGGAAAGAGGGAAGAAGAGTGCTTCATTTTAAGCTCTGTTACTTGTATCACCTGTATTACAACCCATTTCTCTGCCTAAACACTACCACAATGAGAGGTAGGTATGAGTGTATTTAAAGGTCCTCTGGCATGCTGAAATAGCACTCGCCGGAATAGTAATGTAAAACAGTGCCATGATTCATAGAACCATAGAAATCGTTGGAGGTGGAGGGGAACAGCTTCTGTCACCCACAGGAATGCTGGGGTGAGCCATGCACCCAGAGCTGCTGCTTCAAACAGGGCATCATAGCAAGACCCACTCAATATGCCCCACAACGGATTTCACATCTGAAAATGCAAAGCTCAAGATTATTCAGAAACAAATATTTTAAATGACACATCAAGGAGCCAAATCCCTGTGAAATGAGGAACGCTCAATCCTGTTTAAAAACAAATGTAAGGCAGAAGGGCCACAACTCAGCCTCGTCAGCTTCTGCAGCATTAAGAACACTGCTATTTTCTTCAAAGCCCCAGATCCTGGGCTGCATGGCATGGGGTTTACCTGGCAGCTAAACAAATACAGAGCAGCAAGTTTCCATCTGCCACAGCAACAGAGAGGGACAAACAACGGGAGCCCTGATAAAAAGAAGCCCAACCAGAGAGATTTTCAAAGATGTCTTTTCAAAAGCCACTTACTGGCTTCTTGGAGATGTTCCTAAGCTGTGGCTTTTGATCACCATCCTCAAAACACTGAGTTAAGCTCTCTGCCCACCAGGCTGCTCCCAGCAGGCAGCACCAAACCGCCCTGAGCTGCTCACTGCTGCAGGTCAGCAATGCTCCGAAGGGCAGAGCCCAGGATGGGGCTCATCTGGAAGGAAAAATAACTGCAAACACGTTCACTCTCCCTCACATCAAGCAGAATTGACACACCAGAATCAACTCCAATGATCCACCATCAGGAGATAGGGAGCAGGAAATTATGCTTGTTATAGAGCTCAGCCCTGATGCATGCGTGGGATAAATACTCTTTTTCATTGAACATTATCTTGTTTACCAAAGGTGTAAGGCTCAAGTTTATTAAGCGAGACTGGAGATCAACGAGGACAGATTCAGGGGATTTAAACATCAATGCTGATAATACACAGCAGAGATCACAGTGCTGGCAAAAAACAAAAGCTGCACTTCTCTCCTGAAAAGCTGCAAACTGCCATCCCTCCTCACTGCCTGGCCCCTAGAAGAATGAAGGGAACATTGGGGGTGAAATAAACACACCAAACCACGCGATGGACGCTCTCATGGCTGTAAGTCACTGTGCCACTCGTACAGCTGAAATCAAAATTAAAAACAACAACACAAGAAAAACCAAAATGAGAACAGGCCAAGCTCACACACAGAGCAAGAAACCTCAGCTCCTCAGAAATCAAACCTGCATGCACAGAAGCAATGCGTTTGGCTTCAGGTTGCTCGCTTAATGCCAAGTCCTTCAGCCACTGCATATGCTATAGAGCCCAATTCCCTACACAACTGGGCAGAAAGCATTGCTACCTTCTTTAAAATACACGCCAAAAAACATATAGAAATCATAACCCATACTGAATTAGCATCACCAGAAACACAGCTTTCCCTATTTCCTGACTTGGAAGTTAACTACAAAAACTTCACAGTAAACAGGCTTCCAGGTCCTCAAAATGAAAGCTGTGCCAAAAGACAAAGCCCCAAGCAAGAAGCAGCCAAGCCCAGAGAAAGTCAGGGAAATACTTCTGGGGACACCGTGCCCGCTCTGCTCTTACACTTGCCCTGATTTCTGATACTTGAGAGCTTTGGGGCTGTGGAGTGTTGCAGCATCACTACACACAGTGCATTTCCAGCTCTTCGCTCCTCCGTTTTACAACACCAGATATGAACCCCTTTCAGCAGGAATTATTTCCCAGAACTGCATTGTTTTCCTTTGGAAGAGGTAGATATTTGCCAAAGCAGTTTCCAAGAAAATGTGCAGGTCAAAATCATTGATTTCCGCTAGAAAAGAATTTTCTCTTAGCTAAGAAGCCCCAGACCATTGGACAAGAGCAGGCCCAAGGACACACAGACAGATTTCAGCATTGCAGGAGCTACTTCCCAGGAACAAGCGATGGGGATCCCCACATGCACAGCCCACGGTGGCATTCAAAGCTCAATCACTGCTAAAAAGCAATTGTGCCCTGTAGATAAACCAAGCCTTGCTCTGCAACTTGTTTATTTTAGATATGTCAGTGCCAAGAGCTATTGATTATTCCTGGAGGGGAGGACCCTCAGGGCACTGTCAGTGCCCTGCAGAACCAATTCCTGGCAGCACTGCAGTGCCATCATCAGAGCTTAAGTAAAACTTAACAAAGGGAAGGTCAGGGGATTGCAGCAGTGCAGCAACATGGGCATACGGGCACAGGAAAGGTGCGCTGGGTTTCTCCAGACACGTGTTGGAGGTTTGAAATGCAGATGGCTACAAGGAGGGCAGCAGCAACATGAGTTCTTAAAGGAGACAAAGGCTCTTTTCTTGGGGGGGAAAGACATTGACAAAGCTTGCAAGGCTTAAGATGAGAAGTGGAATATCAGAATTGTAGGCATTGGAAGGGACCTCTAGAGATCATAGAGTCCAACCCCCCTGCCAAAGCAGCTCCCTAGCCCAGGTTGCACAGGTGAACTAGAGGTGGGCTGCTGCAATGGGAAGTCAGCTCTATTTACCCAAGAGCACAGAAAAACACCTCAAAAGATGAACACTCCCTTCTATTTTTCTTTTTAAGCCTTGACAGCTTAAAATCTTTTAATTACGTAGGTGATGACTTCACCCTATCAGCTACGTAAAAGCTGTGCCTTCAGATATGCTTTATGCACAGTTTATCAGCACAGGATAACAAAACTAAGTCTCTTTTTAAGAAGATACCTCAAATAATGAATAGAGAATCTCACCAGAACTGCAGGGAGCACCTCTCAGTCATTCTGCCCTCCTACAGCTTTGAAGCATGGGACTGGAGACAGAGCACATTAGCTAAATCTGGCAGCTAACTAAAGCAAAGGGAACAGCTCCAGAGCTGCAGCACGAGCCTCGCCCTGCTGCTCTGTGCTGCTTTGATGCCTGGTCTGTGATGGGACAGCAACTGCAAGAATCACAGGGCTCATTTTGGATCACTTCTGTATAGATACTGTCTTGTACACCCTCGAAACGAGCTGCACTGCACACAGTGAATGCTAACAAGTAGAAGCAGCGCAGGCAGGCCATGTGCTCAGCCCAGCGACCTTGGCTCAGCCACTGTGAGTTTGATAGCATCACCGAAACTCAGCTGAGAGATTTCAACTCGTGTTCTCACACAAACACACTTCATAACAGCAGTTAAAGCAGAATTAACAGTGAAAACACTTAGCAATCAATGTTATATACCAAATACCTTAATGAGATAGCTGCTTTTTGAAGATCTCGGAATAGAAAATGCAACTGCTTTGTAAACATATCATACTAATGTCTCCCATCACTCATCCCAATCTCCACGCTCAGAAGCGAGCAGGATTCAGAGCAATGCTGGGGCTTTGCTTTCCTTGGGCAGGAAGGCCCTGTCTGAAGTTCCTCCTTACAGATGGGAACCACTGAAACAAGACCTCTGCAGTATGCTACTGCTCACCTCCAGCAACTGAGCCCTGGGAGGCTTCGCAGAGAATTCCAAGCTATTTTGCTGATACCACATCACATGCATCTGCTTTGTGTGGGATTTTAACACTCTAACCTATGACTGCAAATCCTATTTGTAAAATAAACAAGAGCAAGTGAGTCTCATCACTGACAGCTGATTTTCAGCAACTGCAGAACAAATGACTTAATCTATTGACGATGGCTCTAACGATGTTTACTCTGAACAAGAAAGTTCCTCGCTGTGCCTTGTAGTCCCACGATGTACTCAGTTCCCTATTATCACATTTTCACTGCAGTTTATTGCTCAATTAAATAGAGACTCATGATTTCATATGTACTTTTCAGAAACTGGGGCAGCACTTTATCAAAGTCTTCTTCCCTATTTAGATTGTTAGGTAAGAATCCAACCTCAAACTGTGCTGAACTGCTCCACGTTACTCCTGCAGACAGGAAGCTTCACAAAGTTCAATTCTGGTTTTTAACAGAAAAGAAACCCGTTTTTTAAGGGTAGAGACAACAAAAGCTAAAAAGCAAACGAAGGACAGCTTAACGGGCAAAGCCATTGGCAGGCATACGAAGACTCCCACCAGTTATGTTAGCAGTACCACGAACCCAGCACAGCACGCACACCTATGGGTTTGAATCAAGCACAACTGGGTCCTGCTGTTTCTGAATTATGCTACACAGTATTACTTCTTCTAAACACTCCCTGACTCCCAAGATTTAAGTGACAGCGGGGTGCTGGAGCACCTCTGCAAATGGGAACTTTACAAGATCATCCAATCCAAAAGTTACAACTATAGCCTCAATCCAATGTAGTTCCTAATGTGCACTTTTCTAATGACTGCCATTTGCTTGAGATGGACCCCCCCCCCCGCATTTTGTACCCATTTTTACAGGTGCAATTCCCTTCATAAAAACTGAAACAAAAAAAGCTTGTGTTTCCCATTTTTATTTCAATGAAAAAAAAAAAAAAAAGAAGGAAGACTTCCTCCTGTAGGGCTGTGAGAAAGGTCCACAAGAATTCCATTAAGCAGCCAAAGCGAGGAGGAAGCACCCCCTGTCCAGATCATCCTGCGAGCAATCACTCTTCTGGGGCTGCAGGATGCAGTGCTGCCACTTTCAAAGCTCCTGGCTTAACTGATCATAGCACACACACCCCAGCAGGAAAGGTGAAGCAGCAGGGCTGGGGCCACGGGGCACAGGCTGCAGGCTCCAGCAGCAGGGCCAGGTGTTGTCATTTTAGTGATGAGACATTTTAAAAGATATCGGCACACTATGTTTATCTACCACATGATCTTGTTTTCCATTTAACTGCAACCTCTCAAGTCCAGGGGCCTGCTATCTGCAGACAAGTTTTCTTCTGATGAACTGTTAGATTAAAAAAGGAGAAATGCACTTTTTCTCAGATAAAGTATTATTGGGTCTTAGTGCTTAAAACACAGCAGATTTTTCTACAGTTTGCAGGTGGAGGTTGAGAAGGAGGCAGCAGCATGCGGGACTTAGCGCAGGGCACACAGGATGCTGAGCCCAGACTCAGCCCAGGCTCCCAGAGCCATCTCCCAATGTTCTCCATTGCATGGTGCTAAAGCACATATCTTCCCTACTCTTGAAGTTTGGAAGAGCTGCCTACATTCATCCAGCATGATGCTGGCCAAGTTTATTGTGTTTGTTCTAGCCGTACTTTTTGCTGCTGTGCAGATAACTCAATTTATTTACAGTTACCATTCCAATTAAGTATTATCTTCCAAGTAACTTTCCAATAGGTGCAATGAAGCACAGTTCGAGAAAAAGAGAGAAACTGACAAAGGAACGCATTTTGTCAACTTCAGCCCCAAGGACATCCTCCATACTAGTCAACAAATATGCATTATACTGATTATTTTTACTTGTCCAAGGCAGCCAGGTAGGCACCAGCCACCTGGCCGTCACAGAAACACTCTCTAACAGCCCTCACAAGGTGCTGGGCAGCAGAACACTGTGGCAGGCATCCCCTGCTGCAGCTGAGGTCAGAAACACAGCTGACAGATCCCACTGACAAGCATCTGTAGGAGCCAAAAAAGAGCACCTATCAGAGAAGCTCTGCCAGGGAACAAATCATTTCTAAAGTTTCAAACCAAATGTGACCTGACAGCAACTTTTTAATTCCATTAGAAGTGGGCAGCACTCGCTGAAGTTGATGCTCACTGAAGTCCATACCTACTGGCTCCAGACCTGATGGGAAAGCAGCCTAGATGCCAGCCTCCAAGTGAGGCCCTACAAGCACACAGTATTTTCCAGAATATTTTATGAGAAGGAGAGACTTGGAACATGCCAAAAGAAACAGAGCAACCAATGTCAAGGGTACGGAGGGCAAGCATGGTTTATGGCATCTACTGAAGCCTGGCCATGGCAGGAAAGCACACAGAACATGGCACCCTGTGTAGCCATACACCTACCAGACCTCACTCACAGCAGGCTGCCTCCTACAGCCCACACTTCTTCCCTCAAGAGATGCAAGCTTCTAGCAAACGCAATGCTCCCTACATCTAGGGCAGCATCTTCCTTCTGCCTGTCCGTCTCCCCAGACTCTCCCCGCACAACTCTTACACCTTTCCTGAGTGCTGTACTTCCCACCTCCTCCTTTACCTTGGCGGAGGTTCTCTGCCCTCCATGGTATCGCTGGAGTCTCCTTCCAGGGTTGGGTTCTGCAGGATGGCTCCTGGTAGCTTCAGGTCCA
Source organism: Odontophorus gujanensis (assembly GCA_013399175.1). Classification (NCBI taxonomy): domain Eukaryota; kingdom Metazoa; phylum Chordata; class Aves; order Galliformes; family Odontophoridae; genus Odontophorus; species Odontophorus gujanensis. The sequence goes on from VXAB01001373.1 coordinate 179,491, forward strand.
CGCTGGCAGTAGTGCCAACGCTTCTCTTCCCCTAGCAGGCTCACCAGCTGAAGGCTTGCGAGTCGTACCCGGCTCCCAGCCGCAGCAGCCCTATGGGGTGAGCTCGCTCCTTCTCTCCTGGACACCTCAGCAGGCAGCCAGGTCTGCAGAGAGAGCCCAAGTGCTTGAGACAAGGCGCCGGGGAGGAGGAGCCCCCGTCAGCACATGACCAGCACGTGGGCAACCCACTGGTGGCCGAGGGACCTACTTTGCACCCTCCTGACCCAAAAAACCCAGCCACTGTGGCTGCGGTGCAGGGAGGCTCAAGCTCTCGGGCTGCTGGCCTCCCAGCAGTCATCTTCTAGAATGCAAGCACTACTCATTCTTCTGAAGTAAAGCTTTGAAGCACTGTACCAACTTATCTCTCAAAGAGTATTAGCAACTGAATCTGCTTAACCCTTGCAGATGGAGGAGCAGCCAATGCCAAGTTATTTCTATCAGAAGATACACCAGTTTTCATTGAGCCCTCCAGACCAAGCACCATCAGCAAACATCATCCACCCTGTAGCCCTGTGTCCATGCCCTGACTGCAGCGCATGCAGACATCACATTACAATTAACACTTCTTCAGAACTTCCTGACAGAGCTCTGAATTTTTCAAGAGGAGGAAGGAGTTTGCCAGGGTGCAAACCAAATATTTGTAAAACGTTCATACCAAACTGCTACTAAGCAATTCCCAGAAATTATTTAAAAAAAAATAGCCACAGTCCTCTGGCAGCAGACATTTCTGGCCTAGATCAAATGTCTTGCGTGCACATGGACAGAGATCACTGCCTTCTGACTTCAGACACCCCGCACAGGGCAGGGATGAAAGGAGAATGAAACCTTTAAGCACACATCATTCCCTCTGGATTTGGCATCCAGGCCTCTTTCCCTATAACTCAGTATCAGGTTACTCCAACAGCAGAAACATTGTAACATCCCAATCCAAAAATGCACTCCATGCAGCACTCCCTTTTCTCAGAGCCTTTTACCAGCTCCTGCGATCAGTTCAGCAGCGATGGGAGAAGCACAAACACGCAGTTCTCAGCTCCACCCCTCCAGTGAGAGTCCTGGCACTCAGGGACACAGTCACACTGCTGCAAGCTGTACTGAGGCATAATGGAAAGCCTGCTTCCACACACTTCTCACTCACTTTTCTCCCTACACCGTTATCTTGTCCAGCTTTACAGTGACTTTCCTCCTCACCATACAACACTGTTGGTGCCGATGCAAGTTTTGATAGGCCCCATCAAAACCACAGCTAGGAATAAGAAGCTTTTCTGAGCTCAGAACCCTAAGCTGAATTTTGCAGCTTCAACTCCAGTTTCCCAAACAGGAGATGCATGATGGAACCACTGAGTCACCACAGACACGGATAGGATCTGCCAATGGGCTCTGGAGTCCCCTGCCTTACAGCACCTGCAAATCAGCACTCACATATGCTCAGGCTGTAGGACACTGCTTAATGTTTTTTTTTTCCCTCATCTTCTGTACTATTACACAATAAAAAAGCTGCTGAAGCAATAGCAACAAGTGAAGGTACTACATCAGGAAACAGAAACTCAATTGGAACATTCTGTAGGGAAGATATTTATGAACTCAGATTAATATCACAGCCACACTGTGACAGAATGGCTGCATTTACATAACTTTCTCCCAACACACCACTCCTCAGCTCTAAGTCCCTTCGATCTCCCTAAGCTGCTCTGAGAGCTGCTTCCCATCCACCCACATGCGGGGTCCTGCATCCCTCCTGCCCCAAGACACAGCCCTACAACCACAGCTGTCTTCACAGCTCTGGCTTAATGGTCCTGGCTTCAGGTCCCATTATGCTTTGCCACCTGTTGCACTGCACACTTGTAAGGAGCACACCGTGCACCAAGAACCTTGCACAGCATCACCAGGGAGCAGCAGGGTCAGCTTGCTGACTGCTCCATCCAAAGGGCAGAACAAGAAAACAAGACAGGGCTCTGCATTCCTGGGTCCTGTTTCACATAGCAATGAAATACAAGTCCGGCCTCAACAGCATCCATCTCCACGGCACAGTGCCACAGGACCCCACTGACCTCCCCCCTTTATTTACAACCAGGGACTGCTACTGGGTGCCCTTCCCCACACCTGTAGCTCCAGCAGCCTCTCCCAGTGTCTCCAGCCACGTGTGTACCCTCATGCTCTCCACGCTCCAACGCTGGCGCTCATGACCAGCAAATCTTAGAAGACAATTTCCCACAGTTAAGCTCCACCCCACGATTGCAAAGGCAAACCAGGGTTACCCTGTTGGTTTAGTTCCCATATTATGAACCCGTTTAAGAGAAAACCCAGTTCCCTATTTCAAGGCTTAATGAACACTGCAAAACAAGCAGGTGGGAGCAGAGGAAGCACAGCTGGGCAAAGTCCTCAGCCTCAAGGTAGAACAAGGTGCTTTAACAAGAAAGGAGTCATTACTAACAAAAAAAAAAAGACTAAAAATTGAAAGCAATTAGCTAGATCAACAGCTCTACTTGACAGCACTCCCGTAACAATTCGTTTGGAACAACATCGGAATTGTTTGTATTCCGCACTCACAATGACTCCTTCTTGTTTACACACGCCCATCACTAACCGCTGCCCATTCACACCGCCGCAAGTTGCCGGCTTTCACAGCGGTCAGCTCTCACGTCTGCTTATCAAAGAACCACAGAGGCGGAGAACGGCGGGGTGGGAAGGGCCCCCAAAGCCCCCTAGCCCCCCAGCTCAGACGGCCCAGGGCCCCTCCAGGGACGGGGCCCCACAGCTCTGCACGAAGAATTATCACCGCATATCCGATAGATAAAAATCACTCCCCATCTCCTGTTGCTAGCAGACGGAGGACAAAGTCGCTCTGCCCGCAGGCAGTGAAGGCCGCGGCGAGGTGTCCCCGGAGCCGTCACACCGTCGGGCATCCCGGCCCAGCTCTCAGCCTCTGCTCTCAGCGGAGCTGCTCCTGCAGCGTCTCATCACCTCCTGGCCCCGCACCAACCGCCCCACGTCCTCCTGGATCCGGCCCCGCCGCAGCCGGGACGCTTCCCGCTGCATTCCCGCGGCGCCCCGCAGCCGCACTCACGGCATTAAGGGCCCGCAGCGCCGGCTCGGGGAGCAGCGGCGGAGGAGAAGCGGACTCGGCAGCTCACGCCCCGCATCCCATCGGAGCCGGGGGGCAGCGGCACCGGGCGGGTCGGGGGAGATCCGCTGCTCACATCCGAACCCACGGCGCGGACCTCGGCGTTCTCCCACCCGCATGGGCAGCGCCGCACCGGGCGGGCTGTCCCCGTGCCCGCCGTCCGTACCTGGCTGCGCTGCGCGGGGCGGGCTAGCGGTGCAGCCCCATGGTGTCCGGCGGCGCTGCCCGCTCCGTTAGGACGAAGGCTGCGCCGAGCTGCTGCCGCCTCAGCCACGCATCCACATGGTTACTGCGCTCCGAGCGCGCCGCCGCGCTTTATATAGCCGCGCGGGGGCTTCTGGGTAGCGGAGTCCCGGCCGCGCCGCGCGCCGCGCAATGCAGGCGGGCAGCGCTCTGAGGGGACTACAGCTCCCGGCGTGCACCGCGCCCGCAGCCCGGAGCGTGGGCCCGCGGCGGAGCTGGCTCAGGGAGAGCTGTGCCGGGTTGGGGGCCGGCGGGGGTCGTCCCCCGCTCCCACCCGCGGCCGTGGGTCGCCCGCGGTGCCGCTCCCCCACCGGAGATACCGCGAAGGAGTCCTAACGGTGCCGCTGAACGAAGGGCGGCGGTGGAGCTGCGCCGTTCCCATCCGTCCCTGGCTGCGGTACTACAGAGCCGTTACTCATCGGGATTTTGGCAGAGTAATGGTGCCTAATATCGTTAGGTGATCCTAATGAATTCCCGTGTAATCAAATGTCATCTCTGGCAGAGCTCAGCAGCCGAGGGCCAGAACGCAGAGTGAGTGTGGGCACGGCGCTTCGGGCAGCGGAGCAAGGACGGCCGCAGCCAACGTGAGCAGCTGTGCCCGCTGCACATGCACAGCTCTGCCGTGGGTGCACCGCAGAGCAGCGGCACTGCGTGAGAAGCTGCACATAAAGTAAGCCATGTTTGGGGGATTCCCCGCAGAGCGTGAAGCTGGGGTGCACAGGGGACAGCAGGGATCACCTGGGATGTTCTGCTCCATCACAGTCTGCAGATCACCAATTTCTTGTCCAAAGAGTTGCAGGTATGCCTCTTTGCTTCTCCTACAGCAGTCATGTCGTCTGTCTCCAGCTCCTGCTGCCTCTCTGGGACATCAGATGCTGTAGTTTTCTCTTACAGAACACCTCTGGGAGGCTGTGCCAGTGAAGGCCCTTCAGCCACAAATACCGGCCAAGTCATGCTAAGAACCTGCTAGATTTCAAGGGGTCTTGGGAAGATAATATTTTCCAACACAAGGAAAAGTATTCTACTTCTCTTTGGGACCTTGCTTTAGGACGCTGTTGCAGGCATAATGAGTTCATAAGGCTCCTATAATCTTACAGCTTTAAGGGCAGATGGAATGGGAGGACAGCCTGGAAATGACAGATTTCACACTCAGAAGTACCGGGGAAGTATGGAAAGATGAGGATTAAAGTCCTTTCAGATCACCAGCAGGCAAGGCTTAGGTTGTGCGTACATACAGAAAAGGGTCCAAGGATCCAAAACTGTTCAAGAATTCAGAGAGGAAATACTGAAAAAATACTAAGTGGTAGATACCACTTTAATCTTAAGAGTGCTATAATACAGATGTTCAGCACAGAGATCTATGTGATTTCAGTCACAAGAAAACACCTTGCAAGAAGTGTTTGTTTGCTTGTTTGTGTGATTGTTCATTTTCTTTTTCACTGCTGCCTAATCTACAATTAATTGCTGACTTGCTCAGACTATTTCACACAGAAAGCACTCCAGGCTGCTGAGTTGGTTTGTGTACTTCTTCCTCTGCTGTTGTTTCAGCTGCACAAGCAGCAGCCAGGGAAGAAGAGGAACTGAAGATATTTCAGGCAGCCACCAGGACTGCAAGGATCAAACAGGCTAATTTGCACGTGACCTGTCTCTGTGATGAGATAGATGATCACAAAAGCTTCCAGTAACAGTTGTCTATGCTAGCACTGCAGCACTGGGAGATGAAAAACATTAGCAACACAGAAGAATGCTAAGCAACACCTCAGCTTTTCAGCTAAGTGCTGGAAAGTCCTATTTCTGTAATATTTTAAATAACAGTGAAACCTGTGTCTTAATTCTGGAGCACAGTGTAATCAGTGAGAGCAAAGAGAATAATTAAACCCTGTGCAGAAGAGATTAGCTGCCTGTGAAGTAATGACTTAGGAGCATAAAAATGATGGGTAAATGACACCAATGAAAGTTCTCAGAAACCCTCCGGATTAGAAGCTGGAAGCTGGATGCTGTTCAGAATCAAACTGTAGTTGTAATTGCTTCATTTTGTCTCCTGAGAGAACACGAGAATATAAACCTTGCTGGTGGAAGTACAGAAACAAGGCAGAAAAGAGTTCTAGGAATACGAGCAATGAGAACGAGGAGGCAAGATAGACCAGAAACCTGTCCCAGTGATGGGGTGGAGCTGGTTTTGGTGAATTCCATAATGACACAGCCAGAATCCCATGGCTTTAATGAGGACAGGTTATCTTAGCAGATGGCTTTGAGTTCCAGAAGACTGTAGAATTTGGATACCCAGATTTTTCTGCCATCTCAGTAAATTGCTTTGGAAATATGGAAAGAGAAAATAAGTTATCGTTACTTTGCATTTTCTTGGATCTATTACTGCATGCAGTGAAGACCACTGTTTCCACATGAAAGGAATGTTTATGCTTTCTGTCCCTGAAACAGCAAGGGTGACTTGATTTTATAATTAAATTTGTATTCGTTTATTTCCCTGCACTCTGCTGATTTTCTAAGTACGTCACAGGGCAAAAGGGACTAACAGTAGATAATTGGAGTGTGTGCCTGTGAAGACTCCCAGCACTGTCATTTCAACACAGTAAAATTTCATAGAGCCAATAGAGCTAAGTAGCATTCCTTTCCAGTGCAACTACAAAGGAAAACAAACGAAGAGCCTTTCTATCTAGCCATGCTTCTTTTTTGCTGCACAGTCCCAATTTGTACAGGGAAAATGGTATTAAATATACGCAATTAACATCCCACGTAATGAGCAAAGATTCCTCTCAGTATAGTGGAGGACCCAGTGGATGCATTCTGCTGGCAGTCCTGAATAGAAGCTTCTGCAGAAAGTAAAGATTTTCATGTTGGAGCACCAAAATCTTCAGGAATGCAGTGATCTTCAGGACATACTGAAGAACACAAGGTGATTTCCTGCTCTCTGATGCAGAAGGTATTGACAGAAGTGAGACAGGTCCAGCACCATCCAACTGCTGCAGGATCTGCCTCAGGCTCCGTGTCTTCCCTTTGCAATGTGTACAGGGGAATACCAAAGCAGGACTGTGGATTTATGGCACACAGGAAAGCAGCTATGTGCACCTGCTGCTCCCCCAGCTCCTTAGCAGAGGGATGGTGAGTGGGAAGAGCTGCTGCTCTGATCACAAAGTCCCAGCCAGCCGAGCTGGCACAGAGTAGGGTAGCAATTTACTTCTTGCTACTAGCAGCCAATTGCTACCGCTCCCAAGGGCAAAGTAGGAGGCTGTTATGCATCCATAAAGTATTTTTCCATTCCTGACCCACTCAGCTTGCCATTAGTGTGTTGCCATTCACCCGGCTTGTGACAAACTGCTGCTCAGCCACCTGCACTGAAGCTCCTGCAAGAAGAGCCCGAGGACAGCAATAACAGGGTTTGATGTTCACTGAGAAAGAAAAGTTGGTTTCTCCTTTTCCCCCTCCAGTTCACAGTGGTGTTCTGGACACAAAGACGTCTTGTCTTGGTAAAATGCAACATCCAAGCACCCAGAACAGGGACACAAACACATGTGCCCATGCAATTTTACATTCATTTACTTCTTCCTCAGTCCTTGCTCTGAGCTGATGCTCACTTGCAGCTCCACCCCACTAACGGGGAGATGAGGGCACACTCGAGAGAAGGCTCTGCACACTCCTACGTTCCATTTTGCTGTTGAACTCATTCCTACTAAGAACAGCACCCTGTGGCTGCAGACCTGACCGTGTCCGTCCCTCTGCCTCTGGAGGTGCAGGGCGGCAGCAGCTCCTTAACGGAGAGGTGCCCCCTGAGGGGCAGCGGCACCCCGGAGCCGCTGCCCCTTTAAGAGGCGTCTGGTCACATGACTGCGGTTGGCACGTGGTCTCCCCGCCAACATGGCTGGGCCCGCGGCCCTCCGCCGCTTGTTGGTGGTGCTGGGAGCGGGGCTGGCCGTGACTGCCGGAGCCGCGAAGGAGGCGGCTCCCGGCGGGAACTGCGGCTGCGGCGCCAGTCGTGGCCGTGGGGATGAGCGAGAGGCAGCGGCGCGGCGGTACTCGGCGGCGGCGGCGGCCAACGGCGGCAGGAGCTCTGGGCACGGGCCGGTG
>VXAB01001373.1:187003-395632 GCA_013399175.1 Odontophorus gujanensis
GCGGGGGGGGGGGGGGGGAGGCGCGGGGTCGCGCCCTCAAAGCGTCGAGTGTCCGAACCCACCGCCCCCGAGCCCCCTTCACCGCGTCCGGCGCTGCCTCGTCTCCGCGGTTCCGAAAGCCTTCGGGGACGGTGACCGCGCCGATCCTCGGGCAGCCCGTGCGGAGCATCGCTGCTCTGCGGGGAAGAAATTGTTCCCGCTGCCCGGCCTGCTAACGCCCCGGGCTCTGCTGCGTGGCACGCGTTCGGCTATGGGAAGCGGGATGGTGAAGGGAACGAATCTTGCCGTTTCACTGCGAGCAGTCCTTGGCTGAGCCAGCGCAGTGAGTGACGTTTGTCGGCCTCTGCTGTCGGATTTCTGCCTCCGTTGTTCAGCGGTGGCGCTTCTTAGGGATTAGTTCCTCGGCATTAGCTACTCTACTTTCAAGCTGGACGTTCATTATCTGCTTAATTAATGATATGTGTCCCTTCTGTGTGCAGTATTGATGTAGAAAGATGTAATGTCACGTTCTACCGTTTGCTGAAGAGCGCTGTCAGACACCTGAGCCATGCAGCCTGTGTTAACATCCAGCGTGCTGATGTTATCATAAAGCTGTTTAGGAAAGGTCCTGTTTCCTAACAGGAGGTGGAGCTGTGAAATGAGCCTTGCTGCAGGCTGATTTCCTGTGGAATCAATATTGGATGTCAGTATTGGATCAACAGTTTGTCAGGGTTTTTCAGGTTTGGGAAATGAATTCTAGACTATAAAGGACGAGTTAATGTTTCACTGCTTTCAGACAGCGATTCACTGGTGAGATTCCAGTCTTTGAAGACTAGTTCAAGGAGTTATTTTAGCTACAATGCACTGGAAAGAGGTTGGAAGGAAGTGGTAAAGAAAAAAAAAAATGTGTACCATATTGTCATTCCCAAAAGCCTAAAAAATGTAAGCAGATTTATCCTGAAGCCCTTTTATGGATTCTTTTACGAACAGTCTGTAAGTGCTCAGATCCTTTGTAGTGGAGAAGTGTGTGAGGACACAGCTAGCTTTAAATGTAGCTGATTCAAAGGAAAAGAATTTGTAGTGCTTCTCATAACCCTGCTACAATATGTGAATGTAAATGTTGTTGGGTGAGACCGAAGTGAAAGGAGAACTCGGGAATGCTGGGGGGAAAAAAAGCAGACGGACAATTCTTCCGTAACACATTCCTGCGTTGTTGAGTTGGGCAATGTCTTGGCAAGCTAGTTCCTGATAGTGTCAGCCCAAGAAACATTGCCTGGAGAGGTTCTGCGGAGGTTCTGGAGAAGAGTGCTCGACAGTTCTGTAATCTTTGCTTATTTATCCTGAGTAAAAGTTCTGCATTGCCAAGACTAAATGTAGAAAGAGCTACAAATGGGATTTTTACTCTCAGTTTAAGTTTTGCCTTATTGTTCCTTTGAAGCAGGTGGTGACTGAGGTGTCAGTGCTGACATTTTGTTGTGCTGTTTTCAGCAGAGGTGCTGCTCCACTCACAGGCACCTCCAAAGATGAGATAGAGGGGGAATAAGACCAATAAGAGGCTTTTCAGTCTCACATTTTTGTAACTTTTTGATATTAACTGTTTCCTCTGTAGATGGTTGCTATTCCAGGAGGAGTGTTCACTATGGGCACTGATGAACCTGAAATACAGCAAGATGGAGAGTGGCCTGCAAGAAGAGTCCACATTAACAGCTTCTACATGGACCGATATGAGGTCAGCAATCAGGAGTTTGAGAGCTTTGTGAATTCTACTGGGTATCTTACTGAGGTAAGGCAGAAGAATACAGTCTTTTCTCATTGTTGTCTATGCTGGGAAAGCCCCCCATTAAAAACTTTAACCTTTTCTTTTTTTTTGAAGGACATTGCAATGTAGTATTTGGGATTTACCTGCTAGAATGTTTGGATTTTAAGCAACGAGATAGAGTTGTCTTGCCTTGTTTCCTAGGGGTCTGTAAGGACATGAAGAGAGATACATACTATTACTTTTAGCACCTTGGTACTTGAAATAAAAACCTTAACAGCTCTTTGTGTAAAGAAGTTTTTCCTGATGCCCAGCCTGAACCTTCCCTGGTGCAACTTGAGGCCATTTCCCCTTGTCTTGTCACTGTCACCAGTGAGAAGAGTACAACCCTGCTCTCACTGCAATCACCTTTCAGGTATTTGAAGAGAGCAGTAAGGTCTCCCCTCAGCCTCCTGTTCCCCAGGCTGAACAGCCCCAGTTCCTTCAGTCGCTCCTCATCAGGCACATTCTCCAAGCCCTCCATATGCCTTGTTGCCCTTCCCTGGACCTGCTCAGCACCTCAGTGTCCTTTCTGGATTGAGGTGGGGCCTCACCAGTGCTGAGTACAGGGGGAGAATTACCTCCCTTTTTTTAAAATCGTTGGGTCCTCAAACATCTTTGTACCAGTACAACATTATTAGATTTTTTTTCCCCTTATTTATGAGGAGCAGGGGTGGAGAGATTTGAAAAATTATGTGGTTGTTGAGGAATCTGCTGGCTAGTTCATTGCAGATTCTTGATAACAAGCTGAGTGGTGGGAGGTTCTTCTGCCTAAGGAAGATGTAATTGCAAGTATAATAATGGGTTCGTGCAGGGTACTGGGAACAATGGAGTAAGAAAGAATATGCTAAAACACTTGGAAGAAAGAAGCTACCTGTGTGTGAGGCACTGATCTCTCCTGACAGCTAACTGTTCCTACACAATGTTCAGAAAACCCTCAGAAATGTTTTGGCAAATAAAGGCACAGGTAATGATCGGGTCTCAAAGAAGACGCTTTGCTGAGTTCTTTTGATAAGCTGGTTCTCACCACGAGGACAGGATCCTTCTAGATACAAACAGTGCCTAGATAAAAGAAGCCCTTCATCTGAGTTTTTGGCTCAATTCTGAAGAAAGGTTGTTTAATGATTTTGAGTTTGAACAAGACTTGCTTGATGCAGAAATATGTCCTTGAATGCTAGATTTTTTCACTGTAACATTTTAAAGCAATTGGGACAATTGGAACTGCATGTTTAATTAACAGAAGTAAAAAATAAAATAAAATAAAAACATTTGCAGAAGTTCTTTGAGCTGCCATCTGTCCAGTGCCTGTTAAGAACAATGACATCCTGCAATAAAATGCCTTCTTTAAAGGATAACTCAAAGTTACTGTTTGAATTTCCTTATTCTTGGTAGAATAAAGCTCTAGGTGTGACTGGCGTCTTGAGAATAATGTTCATTCAATAATATGATCAAATCTTTTGTTCTTTCTATAGGCAGAGAAGTTTGGTGATTCCTTTGTGTTTGAGGGGATGCTGAGTGAAGAAGTGAAGGCTGAAATCCATCAGGCAGTGAGTAACATGGCAGAGAAAACCCTGCTTAGAAATCACTGGGGTAGATGTGTTAGCAACTATGGCAACAATATTTAAATTACGATCTTTCCAAACCACTGTTGCAAAAAGTGATGTATAGAGGAATTCTTTTAAAAACCTGCAGAATCCCACTTGCCTTGGGTTTTTGTTTTTCCAGTTCTCTTCATCTTGGGCAAGACAGTGATCTTGGTGGCTGAACTGCTTGTAAAGCTGGAGCTGGTTCAGCTTTCTTCTTGAGGAGAAATGAATATTGGCCACCCCCTCTCCCGTGAGTTTGGTAGCTAAAAAGGAAGGGAAATTAGTACATATTATGACAAACATCTGAGAGCACCCAGGGTTTTTATATTGAGTTCACCAAAATAACAGAATTTTCCTTGCAAGTGGGTAGTGTGGTAACTTGGAGTAATCAGCATTGATAGTTTTCTGGCAGATAACCTCTTGGTTGAGGGAGAGTGTTGGTGGAGTTCAATTTTACTTCAGGTGAAAGTGGAGAGACTAACTGAAATTTCTGATGTGTGCGAGTCTGTGCTGTAAATGACCGTGGCAAAAATGTTGGATTTGGTTTCCTACTGCAAGAAGAGAGGTCATGAGAATAGTTGGTATATTTTTATTGAGAATTACCACTTGTGTACTGTGAGATCTGAGATGGCTCAACTGGACTTGCCAAATACTGGTGTAATTGGTGCTGAATGGTGAATAAATGCAGCTGCAATCATCCCAGCTTCACAAGAGCCAATTCAGCTGTTGGTATAGAGGAATTCTTTCTGCCACCTTTGTTCCACAATTCAGAAATCACTAACCAGGCATTCTGTTGAAAGAGAGAAACAGAATTCCAGTGTAAGCTCAGTCCTGGCTGCTGGTATAAACAAATACAGTGTTGGGAGCCACTTTGCTGGGTGTGTCAGCCAGATCCTGAAGTATTGCCTGTAGTGCTAACAGAGCAAGTATTATGTGAGAGAACTGGAACAGAGCCCACACTGGTCTTTTGGGCTGCTTTTTTTTTTTTAATGAACATTTTCTGTAGTTGTTTAAAGTAAACTTTACAGGAGCTGTCCTCTTGCTGTGTTTTTCAGTATTTCTTATTAGGTCATTTTGCAAGTTACTGGCATAAAGAGTGCCTTTGAAACAGACACGGAGAAAGATCATACAGATTATTTTGGATAAGTGCTCTGGAGGGCAGTGAGTGCCTGTCTTGTTTGTCTCTTCTTTGTGCTGTTGCTGAGGGCAAACTTCTGCTCTAAAACACTTTCATATTGTGTGAAGCTAAGAAAATTAATGCTTTTTTTCTTCCCCTCGATTGCTCATCCCCTCACCAGCAGTATACTGTGACATCTGACTTTTGGGATAGCAGGGATGAGTTGTCAGAAGCCAGATCAGTGGTGGAGCTGAAAGGAGAACTTAGTATCTGAGCACGCAGCTTAGTCTTTTGTTGTAAAGGCTTCTGCCTGTCACTGCTGTCTTCTTGTTATTCTAGGATGCATTTTCTTTGAGAGACTATAAAGTTGAGAGTACTGTGCAGAGGTTGGTGGATTTCTTTTTGCCACTGACGGCACAACTTGTAGACCAGAACAGGCAAATGTTTTTCTGTTGCAGGAAGAGAAAAGTCATCTATGTGGATATGACTTTAGAATGCGACTCAGACTGCTTCTCAAACACGAGCTGTATGAAGGCAACACTTATCCCCTCTTACTGAAACTAAAGGGCATGCATTGGCAGCTTGCTATACACTGTCTATAGCAACGTGTTTCTTGAAAACAACTGGCAAGAAACTGAAATGCAGAAGCTTTCCAGCAATTGTGCAGGTATTCTAAAGGCTCTGCAGAAGCAAATCTCTCCTTGAGATCTGCAAGGGGAGGTGAACAAACAGCAAAAGCCCTGCTAGCCTCTAGCTTGCCAGATGGCCCCTGAAATGTTCCAGTTTTACTAGTACCAAGTGGGGGAAAAGATGAACAGAATCTAACAGTATTTAAAAAAGAAAAGTGAACGTGTTTTAAATCTTGGCAACTACAGTGCAAGTATTAAAATGTGATTAGAAAAGGTATAAGCAGCATGAATTTGGTTTGCTTCAGTAAGTTGTGATCCGCAATGAGAAGGCTAAGACTTCTTTGTCCTAGTGCACTTCAGGCAGCTGGTATTGCAGTGTGTGATATGTTCCTTCTTGAACCATATCTATCATCATGAAGAGCAGAAATGAGCTATAAATGTTCGAGTGTTATTCCTACTGCAGTATACTGATGGGAAAAATGGCTCTATTACTGCTTAGTGGCTTAGATGAGGCTGTTCTCCTGCTGAATTCAGGTGTGAACACAAGGAGAGCAATAGGGGCATGTATTTTGCAAGTGGTATTTCATGTGCAGTGAAAGAATTGGGGAAAGGTGGAAGTGAAGATATTGAACCAAGAAATGTCTGACAGCTTGTGTTGACAGTGAAGCGTGTGTGTGTGGGGAGATGGAGACGATATCTGTCTGGGGTTTTGCTCTACTTGGGCACCTGGGCTTCTCCACTTCTCAAGCTGGACAGTTTTGTTGTAGTCCTTGCAAAGAAGCAAACTACATTAGCACAGAGGTGGGGCTTGTGAAAGCTGATGCAGGAGCAAGCCAGCTTAGCACGTAGAGTAATTGTTGGAGCTTTGGGTGTGCGTTTCCTGAAGGTGAGGTCTCCTAGATATCCACTGCTGAAGAATGTAGGTTGGACCTAACCCTTCTGTGGAAGGAAACAGTAAAAAGGGGTGTAGCAGCCAGTAGCTGAATTGTTCTAGGCTTCTGGAGATGCAGATTTTAGTTTCGGCCTTTAAGTTTGCTGTGGTAACATGGCAGAGAGCAGAGATGCAACATGGTCACAGTGGAAGGTGATGCTGATGAAACTGGCAAGGACTTCCTCACATGTAGGATTTTCTAGGGAGAGGGAGGGCCTTTGAAACCAAAACTTGCGTGGGCTTGCCTGTTTCGATAGCTTCATATTAAAGTACAATTTTTGACTTGTAAATAAAATCATCTGCCAATTACTGCATCTATTACATGTGTTAAGCTATGGCCTGTCTTGAATGCTTGGTCTTGAGTGTAAATAGAGTACAACCTAGATTGCCAATAGCTTGGCAGTCAGAGGGCATTTTCCTCCTTTTTTTGGAGGAGGATGAGAAGATGGATGGGGAAAGAAGACCTCTCAAAACTGAGAGGTGTTCATTTGTATTTTGTGATGAGACTATTTGCCTGATCGCTTATCTCCCTGACTGAACTCAGGAGGAAGTGGAGAGAGGAAATCTGTGGCTGCTGCTATTATACTGTTTGTATGGGACTTTAATGCATCCTAGAGCAAAGATCATGAAGGCCATGTCTGCCAGATGAGAAGGCAGTGAGGTGTACTTGCCAGTGAGGGGATTTAAGAGCTCATGCAAATAATTGCAAGAGTTTTTGCTTGCTGTGCAGCTACTATTAAAAAGGTAAACAGAACAGCACTTACTGAGGCTGGAGCGTGGTGTATGTCAAATTTGCTCACTGGAGAGTTGTGGGAACATTTTAATCCTTGGCTTGTGGAAGATAGTGAAATTAATTTTTGCCTTTAGGCCAGATGGACTGCAGTGAAGAGGCTGAGAGCATTCAAATCTGCATTCTCTATTTATTTTCAGGTAGTGTTTAATTTATGGTCTGAGAATGCAAATCAGTTTGCTGGCAGATTTGAGCAAGCACTATTAAACTGGAGTTCTCTCAGCCTAGAACTGTTGGACAGTTTTAATCCCTTTTTGTTTGGGATCTCAGCAGTAGTCTTTCTGTACAAATTTACTCATTCATAGCAGTATCTCTAGAAAATGAGGAAAACACTGTGCATTTCAAGTTGGTCATTTCATGGTTAGTTTGAAATGCCTGTGTTTGCAGGTAGGATAGCAGTTCTAGCATTCACTATGGACTTAGAAAAGTGTGCCTTTTGTCTGCTTATAATAGTAACTTGCTTGTCTTTGGCCTGGGGGAAAAGGGACAGGGTTATTGTATCAGTTCCTGGTACTGTTAAAATGTCAGTGTCTATTCTGCCTAAGTAGAAGCTGATGAGCACATGGGCTGGTACTTCAAGTCACCTCTGCTGCAGTTGGCTCTTGCGTTTTCAGAAACCTCTCAGAGGAAACTGAAATCAAAGGAAGAGATGGGCAACCTTCCCTCTTGCAGGCCCTGTTGCTTCAGAAATTCCTGCAAGGAGCTGGTGAGGCAGAGCTGACGAATGTTGCTCTCTATTTTCTTAATCTGCTCACTAGATTTTGAGGCTAAAGAAAGAAGAGCAGCAGGTAGTTCTCCCTGAAAATTACCAGAAATATCGGTCCATCTTTATCAGAATAAACTCCAGCTTTAAAGCTGGGTGAAGCTTGTGCCTCAGGCTGTAGGTTTGTCTGGGCATACCTTGTTCTTAAAACTTCTATTCATTTGGTTATTGGAAAAAGTGACCATCTGGAGTGCAAAATTAGATGTTGGCTGAAAAAGGAACTTCCAAAGATGGAACTCACCAGGAATATCAGTTCCTCAAAAGAAGCTTCTCTGGATTCCAAAGCTTGCACTTAATCAGTCTCACTGGATTTTAGTATCAAATAATTTTGGCTATTTTTCTTGGAGAATTGAGATGGCGTTGAAGTATTGCACTATTTAAATGAGACTCAATAACTTTTCCTTATGTAAAGGAAAATCTCTCTTCATGAAGGTAAAGTGCCCTTTTCCAATTAAATAAGAAATCTTTTCACTAACCGACTGAAAATATTTAGTTCTGTAAAGCTGCCACACTTAATTTTTGCAGTACTACAGTTTCAAGCTTCTTACGAATAGTGCAAACAGTATCAATATTCAGTTTTAAGCAAATAGCCTTTTTGCTTCCATTTCTGAGCTCAAAAGGGAGACTGGAAACCTTAGAGTGATTCTTTAATTAGAGCTCTTCGTGGAGCTAGAGATTTTAATTGATATGATAAATAGTGTAATACCTGTAGTAACATTACAGGTGCTGGTAATGTCCAGGATTAGTTACCTTAGGGTGGGTGGGGTAATGCCTCAACTACCTGCTTCCAAGCTGCTTCAGTGAACTTAATTCCCAACCTGGAGGAGATGATCACAGTCAAGTTTCAGTTGAGTACATAACTATGGAAGGTTTGTTGTGTTGCAGAGCATTCTCAAGTACAGGTATGAATGATAGCTGCATACATAGAGACCCTGCTGCAGCTACTGTGACAAGCTGGAAAAGATCTCTTCTTTGTCCTGAGCCTTGAATCCCTATTCACTTTCTCACTATTTACATTTGTGATGTCTCCCTGACTCAGATACAGCTGTTTCAATTTAAACACAAGCCTGTTGCTATGGGGATGATGTACTGCATAGAAATAGGTCATGCTTGTGCCATTTGCAGTGTGCTGATAAAAAGGAAAAGCAGCACTGCAGGCTGGCTGAGGTGAGCAGGGAGTGTGCATCTGCTGAAGGGCTTTGTGTTGTGTTTGGATAATGGCTTTTCAATCGAGTGGGAGCCACAGTGCAGCTCTACTGCGTTTAAGCTGCCCCTCCTCGTGTGATGTCTTCTGAGCCTGACTGCAAATCTTTGCACCTTCCTCCAGTTTCCCTCTGATCCTGAGCAGGATGTGAAGTGGCAGCAAGCAGCCGAAGTGTTGGTGGTGGGTGTCAGCCCTGAGCAGGGCTGTGCTAACACAGCCTGGAATAGCTGCTGCCTGCTGGCGTCTGGCACTGATCAGATCCACAGCCTGCTTCTGCAGGCAGGTGCAGGTGATGCTACCTGTGCTCAGCAGGAGGCTCTGCTGCGATGATGTGAGCCTGGGAGCTGCGTGGAGGCGGTGCAAGACATCTCTGCCCTGGATCTTATCCAGCAGAAGGGTTTGAGGGACACGAGGAAGATATGCCAATGCTGTGCAGATGACAGGTGTGAAGGGGTTTGTTGCTAGGGCCTAACCTAAAAAGATTCGTGTGGTTTCTGAAGGGAAAATGGCAGTGGCTCATCTGTTCATCATCATGCTCTAAATTTTTATTTCTTAACGCTTTTAATAGGACAAGCAGTTCAAATTTTCCATCTTCTGCCTCTTTCATCAGTAATAGATGAATCAACTGCACGAGGTTTAGGATACGGCGTAGAGGAAGAAAAGCTAACAGATTTGTGTATCTACCTTGCATGATAAATCCTCAACCCAAAATGATATTCCTTACTGGAAAACTACTTCTACCTCACAGTAGTGAAGGTGTCTGCACCACTGGGGACATTTCCCAGAGATAATGCATCATAACTTCTCTGCTTCCTCTGCCCACACTGTTTTTGCAGCTACGAGGATGCTTTTGCAAAATAAAGATGTACAGTGCTTCTCATATGTAAATGTGATTAGAAAGTAAAGTCTGGGGCTGAAGTGCGGCCTGAGGTGAGAGAAGGCTCCTGCCAGTGTGTGCTGTGTTAGCCCCACGACCAGTACAGATGTTCTTATGGCTGTGGTGGTGTTTTGTGTTGGAAGTGTTCCTGCTGGTTGTGCACTGCCAGGAATGATGTGCAGTGCTGATGATGAAAGTGACTTTGCTGATGTTTCTCTATCCGGTAATTTTTGGAGTTTTCTTTGAGACAATTGCAAAGTTGTCAAGAAGTCTTCAGTTAATGGAGCAGTTAAAGTGGGGATAAGAAACCTACCTTGATAAGAAAATTGAATACTTAAAGCTTCTTAAATTTAATCCAAGCTGATAGTGGGAGTATAGGTTTCAGTTCAGCAGATTGCTTCATTAAACTCGTAGGCTGGAGTTACCTATTGACCTTCATGGTGTTATCACATGTTCTTGTTTCTTCAGTGCTAAGAGTTCAAGGCAGGCAGTGAGCTCCTGAAGTTTAATTGTGAGGCAGAGAGCAGGATCAGAACAGAACGAGCACTGAGCTCTTCTGCTTCCAAAATGCACTTTGCTACCAGAACTGCACTCCTTATGCATCGACGCTGCCGTGCTGCATGCAGAGCTCTCTGGTTTAACCAGTTCTGTTACGAGTGCTGGCTGTGCTCTAAGAGGGAGTCAAAATAGAGCTGATATCCTCTTCTAATGCAGTATCTCTTTGAGATCTCTTCAGCTGTGTTTGCTGCTCTTTCAAAAGGAGCCTCTTGCCAGTCTGCAGAGCACACTGAGGAGCGAGGCATGAGAATGTGGAGTGTTATGAAAGGAGCTAAGCTCATTAGTGGCAAGGGAGAGCTTTGCTGTGTTAAATGTAATGTTGTAATATTGCTAATTAGCTTTCCCACTAATTAGATTTAGAGCAATTAAAAGCTTTGAACGGTTCTGAGAAGTTTTTGAAAGGACTGTAAATTTCAGGTGCATGACTTTCTCTTTTGGAAAGAACATCCTGGTGCCTGCTCAGAGCTGCCAGTGGCCGACTTAAATTAGTTCCCCATTAATTACTGGAGGCTGCATGCAGTCTGTCAGTGTCCTAATACTATGCAAGTCCTCTGAAGATCTGGGTGTTCTGAAGATATTGGCTGCCATTTGGTGCTCAGTTCAACAGAGCCAGAATCAGAAGATGTGCACACGTAGTGCTCTCATGCAGAGAGACTATATTTTTTCTGTATAAAATAAACCATTCTGATGGAAAACATCTGCTTTTTCTTTTCCATAGTGAAAATGTTTTCCAGAATTACTCTTCTGTAGTGCAAGTCTTTACAGTCACTTACAGAGATTTTTTCCAGAAAGTAGCAGTTTAATTGACAAAAATGTTCTGTTGTGCTTAGTAACTGTCAGGCTGAAATTCTACTGCTGGTATTCGGTATTCAGGGAGAACTTTCAGCAAATAGAACTGTGGCTCTCTTCTGTTCCTGTTAGAGTTGTCCAACTCTTACCTGAGATTTCTGTCCTTTCTTGAGTGTGGAGTAAAGCTCGAAACAGAGAGGGAATTGGATAAATCAGACTAGTGTTAAGCCTGTTAACTGTAGTATCTGTTCAGCTGCTTGGCCTTTCTGAGGCTTTGGATAGTGCTCTGAGAGCTGAGCTGAGTTATCTGAGATGAAGGAAAGTCCTGTTTGAGGGTTTGAGTGTTCAGTAACAGAGCTGTAGTGAGAGACCAAGTACTTTTCTTCACCCCCCAAGAAAGCATGAGGGCCTCTAATTTAGTGAGGGTCAATAGCTTTGTTCCATTCTGAGCTGGAGTGTGGCTGATACCGATTTGTTTGCTCTTCATGTCAGGGAGATCAGAAGGCAAGATCTTTAAGAAGTGTCACTGCTTCAGCAGCTTGGAAGTAAACCTAGCAGGAGAAATCCTTAAATGAATGTATTTCATGAATGCTTCCTTGGTACTGCAAAGCCAAACTGCAGTCTGCTGGTCAGAGTGTACTGGATATGTTTGCACTGTTACCCAGAATTCTGCTTGCAGTTGTTTTATGTTGTTTGGTAAGACAACTTTTCAATAAATGAATAACACTTCACTTCAGTGTTTCTCCCGTCACCACCTTCTGGAAGCTGATAACAAGTACTTCAGATTCAGTTCAGTGATTTAAATTAGCTGGAAAGCAAAGTGTTGCAAGATGTGCATTTCAACCCTTGTTAATGGGTGTCATCAGGATTTTGTTTTAGTTATTCTAAAACACGGAGTCTAGGGAGCAAATAATTGAGATGAAAACACTCTTGAAGCTAAAGCTGTTTTTTATCTCGGCACTATGTGTCAGACCAAAATCAGCCAGGAGGTTAATTGGTCTGAATGTACTGTGGGAATAATATTGTGAAAGGATCGAGTAGAACTGTAATATTTGAGATGTTTTTTCAACCATGGCCACCTGAGATGCACTTGATGTATTCTTTCAGAAGAATTATACATGAGAATTTCAGAGAGGACGCTCTGGTCCTCCCCAGGAAGTGTGCTGAAGGCTGTGCCTTCCCAAGGAATAAACCCTGGCTTAAATCAGACACGGAGGTGAGAAGATCTGGGAGAAAAGATGAGATAGCCAGGGGGCAGCACTGCAGGAAGGGATGCTCAGGGTTTTGCCTGCCTCTTGTTTGTTTTTGGAGGTGTTTTCTGTGCTTATCCATACCTTTGGTTATTTTCTGGCCAGCCACACAGTAATGCAGACCCAGTGATCATCTTAGTACATCAGAGGTGATGTGGAATGTAGTAGGTAAGCTAGCTACAAGAGAAGCCTTGGGCGTTGAGTTTTGGAGCCATCACTGGATGAGATTTTTCAAAATAACCTTTAGTTGGGAATTCAGGACACCTTCCCTGTCTGTTTCTGTCTCCTTTCAGGTTGCAGCTGCTCCCTGGTGGCTGCCTGTGAAGGGAGCCAACTGGAGGCAACCCGAGGGTCCTGGCTCCAGCATCCTCAGCAGGTAAGGTGTAAGTGGCCATTCAGTTACGTTACACACTGCTTGCTGTAAATATGCCTGTAAGCATGTTACCTGACTTGGGTACTTACTTAGGTGGCAGTGTCCTCATTTTTGACCTCTTATATTAATTCCCTCGCTAGGCAAATGACAAAGAAGTTGACACTAACTGCTCAACTAGTGAAAGTTTCACAACTGCTGCTGGAAATAGTCAGACTCTCTAGCCTAGATCTAGTGGATGTTGGCATGTTTTCGAGTCCCCTAAGGACAGAGTTATGTTGGTGTAACATCATCTGATGGCTGAACTGCTTAGTAACAAGTCCATTGTCTCTTCTCCAAGGGCAATGAAAGAATTATCTGAGGCAAAAATAGCGATAATATCAGGAGGCATTGTTAGGGGGAGATTGAGAAATTGAGGTCACAGCACATAACAGCTGGAAAAATGCCATGCAAATCTTGCCTTGCAGAAGTATAGTGAGAACTTAGGCTGGTACAACTGCTAGTGAACTTCACATGAAAGTGGTATACTACTTCCATAGGTGTAGGCAGGCTTGCTAAAACAAGGCAGAAAAGAGAAGTGAATAGGAAGTCCTCTGGATCAGTATCCTCAGGTCTTGAACCCTCTCGGTCTGTCAGAGGCTTGGATGGGATGATGACAAAAATAACTGGGTCTTTGTTCTGAAAGGATAGCCCAGGGTTCCAAGTGCAATCCTGGGAACAAACCAAGGCAAAGATGGGAGCCTTTCTGTAAACTGGGTTGCTTAAAGCACTCAGAGAAAAATACTTTCTTTGTAAAACTTCTGCAGCTTATTGTTTCCTTGATTGGATGCTGCAAAATATCACATTGCGAAGAGCAGTGATGTTCTCATCTCATGTATCCCTCAAAAACCCTACATCTGAAAGCAAAGAAGAACCAGCAGCAAAAATAAGTGTACAAGGAAACAGGAACCTTGTTTGCCATTCAACTGCAATGTAAATTTACCTGTCAAGTCTTAGTTACTTGTTAAGATACTATTAAGCCAACTGAGAAATGGGTCCTACTGCTGCAGTGTTCAATTACTTTTGGTGCCTTCCTTTGGGATTCTGAGCATTGCCCCAGAAGGCAGTGGATCAGCAGCTCTGTGCTGGCTCCTTGGTGCAGCAGGTTCTTCATGTGAGAGCCTGAGAGAGTGCAAGCTACACCTGACATGTGCTGCTGTAGAGCTGCACATGAAACTTGTTCTCTGATCTGTCTGATGGCTGCATTACTCATCCAGCACCTGCTAGTAGCTCTCTTTCTCTTAAAACAGTTGATTTTCTGTAAAAGTAATCTGATAACTTGCCCAGATCTCACTGGAATCCTGAAGCTGTCAGCTTTCTCACAGTGTTTTGTGAAGTGCCTGTTCTGCACTGCTGTGAGACCACCTGCTTCTGCTGATGGTCGTGTCCTGTTGGTTTTGCTCTCCAGGATGGACCATCCAGTTCTTCACGTGTCCTGGAATGATGCTGTAGCATTTTGCACGTGGGCAGGGAAGAGATTACCAACTGAAGCTGAATGGGAGTACAGCTGTCGAGGAGGCCTTGAGAGAAGGTACGTGCCACGGATGTCTGTGATGGTGTTTAAAACCAATATTTACTACACAGGGAGAAGCTGAGAGGTTTATTTATTCCCTCTATGTCTGTCTTATATAGTGTATGGCTCTTCGGTAAATATAACGTGTGCGTACTCTGAACACGTTGCTTTACATAGATAATTACCCTAAGTACCTGAGAGGTATGTTGTCATCTAAGGTGTGTAACAGAAAGTGAATGCAAAGAGCCCAGGAGGAGGAGAAGTGATACAGTGCCAAGGCATAGGACTGCTGCTATTGCAGGAGATGGAAGGTAAAATAAAAAGGAGCTTAGTTCCAAGGCTGAAGGAGTTGCAGAAGAGCTTGAGAAGTAATTAGTGTATTGCTTCACAGCATTAGGGTCAGTGGATATACCTGTTAGGTGACTGTGGGCTTGGGAAGAAGGGGGAGACCGAGCAAACAACAGCTTTTTGTCCTCCCCATCCTGTGTTGTGAACTGCATGCTGCACAGAGCAGTGCTATCAGGGGCTGCCTTTCCCTCCTCCAGGTACAAATTGCCCTTGTAGAAGCCTTGTTATTCTTTAAAGCCTTTGTTCTTTAACGATACTGGTACAAACGGAACTGGAATGCAAACAGCTTTCCCAGGGTAAGGTGGCGAGTAAAAGGGTGGGTAAGGTGTTTCATTTATTAAAAAGAATAAAGTAAGTTTGACAGCTGTTTTTCTGTCTTTTAATAGACTTTTCCCATGGGGCAACAAGCTTCAGCCGAAAGGTCAGCATTATGCTAACATCTGGCAGGGAGTGTTCCCAAGTAACAACACTGCAGAGGATGGATACAAAGGAACTGCACCGGTAAGAGAATCTCAAAGTGAATTACCATGTGGAAGTAAACTTAGTCTTCCTGCAACTGAGATCTGCATTCAGCGTGAACTGTGGACGTTTTCCATTTCTGTACTTTCACCTTTAGACTTTCAAGTTTCAGTATATTTCACAGCAGGCCTGAGTATTACCAAGGGATATGTTTTAAAAGCTTAATTGAAAAGTAAAGATTACCTTCATTTTAACTTTTAGTTCTTCTCTAACTGACCTCTTTCCCCCATTTCCAAGCGCTTCTGAGCCAGATGCTGAGATTCTCTCTTGCCTCTACTTTTTGCATCACCATTTTTTAGCTCTCATTTTTAGTCAGGTGTTCCCAAGCTACAAAAATTATACAGTAGTTAAAAAGAAATGCAACTTCCCTTTCTGGAGCTTGTCTATTGGGGTAAATGATAGGGTGTTGGTTTTTTTGTTTTTCAAGATGGGAATGTGAATTAAGTGGCTGTTAAAAAGTTTAATCAGTGAAGAAATCTGTGCATGTCTGAGCTGACAGCCTTTCTTGCATTTCTTAGGTGGGGAAGGGGAATCCAGAAGTTGTAAGAACGAGCACCCAGCTTAGAGTGCTAATTCTGTATGCAGTTCTGTGTTGTTCATCACACAGTGCTCCTCTTGAGAGGATCACTCAGCAAAACTGATGTGAATATGCCAGGTGCCATAATGGAAACAGTGCTGAGAACATTGAGGATGTCTGTTCAGCCTTTCATTATGTTTTTCTTAAGTGGAGTAAGTGAATGTGTTACAGTTCTGCACTACTGGTTTGTCTGCTTGTGAGATAGGAAGGCAGGGTTCTTGGCAGCAATCAGAGTACCTTCAGCAAACTGGTCTGCATGTCTAAAAATCTCATTTCACGTGGAATAGTTTGAAGAACTGGCAGCTGTTTGTCTTGTATAGGTCACTGCATTTCCTCCCAATGGATATGGCTTGTACAACATTGTAGGAAATGCCTGGGAGTGGACATCTGACTGGTGGGCTGTTCATCATTCAGCAGACGAAGCTCACAACCCTGTAAGTATATCATTGGCATACATGGGGGCATGGCTCCCCTTGCTCCTCAGCTCTGGTTGCTGATTTGAAACCTACTGTTCTTTGTTCCTCTTTGTGTATCATACCACGTGTCATCAACACTGAAATAGCAGTGCAGTAGTGCAGTTTCATTTATTTTCTTGGACGGATCTCTGCCATTTGTCAGGAATCAAATGCATCCAAACTGACATCAGGAGAAACAAGTAAAAGAATTTGCTGTTGCGGTGGAATAAATGGGAGGGGGGAAGTTTTGCTACAAGCCACACTACTTATTTTTTTTTTCCAGGTAGAGAACAAACCATCCTGAATAATGTTAATGAATTCTACTAGCTCATTTAAGTTGACCATGTAATAAAGCTGAAGTTTGTGGGCAGAGAATTAGCTTTCTGGGCTTTCAAGGGGTTAATCTTTGGTTGTCTTTATGGCAGGCAGTGGAAGAGGCCCAGCAGGGTAAGCTTTGTATTTGGGGTTTCTTGTACCATATCTCTCAGCAGATTCAAACTCTAATGTTACATCTCCTCTCCCATTTATCTAGGATGACTAAATCTGAGAAGTGAACTGCTCTACTCTTACAGAACTTGTTTTGTTCAGATATGGTTATCTGTAATGAGAAAACCAGTTAAGCCTCTGTGAGCAGGAGCTATCTGTTTCCTGCAGGATTTGAGTATCCCCATGCTGTGGTCTTGTACATATTGTGTTTGTCTGGTATGCTGGGCATAATCACAGCCCTTTGTGGGAAGTCAGCAGCTTGGAAGCAGCTTGAGGAACCTGTTAAGTTTTGCTGGTCAGTACACTGCAGAGATTGACTTTCTGCTGTTGTTCAGGATGATGTTGCCAGCATGAGATGCCTTCTTTGGTCTAATTGCACAAGGTCTGTTCTAGCAGTTTCAGTGCACTGGTGGAGACCTCCTAACGTACCAAGCGTGTTGGCTGATTCCAGGTTACTTGTATCCAGGAAGACCCCACAGGTTTTTCTGGTTGGTTGATCTATGGATCAGATGGTGCCCTTACATACATCTTCCCAAGTGATGCTTTGACTGCAGCCTTTTTCTTTGCTGATTTTAAAAATAGGGTGGGCTATTCTGTAGCTTCTGTTTGCAGGCAGTCTTCAGTAGCTTAGCAATAGCTAAAGGCAAATGAGGAAACAAGATGAAGATGAAGCCTTGAGCACGTAACAGAATGTACATCTGGATGAAAGTGAAGAACAATGAAGTTAGTAAACTTTCCTGTGTCAGAGTAGATGAGTATTGACTCAGTTGCAACCTGGTAAGTCAGGGTAAGAAGAAGCAAGTAAGCAGCACTGAGCTTTTTGTTCCAGACTGTGGTAACCATGGTTTGAGCTGGGAAAGGTTCAGCTTTTCCCCTCTCAGTGCCTGGCACCAAAGCACAGTGATGGGCATGTGCTACCTCCATGGAGTAGGAAGGACCCTGCACCCACCCCTGTTCTTTCAGAGACAAACAGCATCTGTGACCCTGGGAAAGAGCACAGGTCTGGTACTTTGCAGTATATTGCGCTTATCCCTGTTCTTGTTCATCTGTTGCTCACTTCAGCAGCCACTTCAGTTTTGGCCACTTGTTTCTTCCTGCTGTGTTTATAATGCTGGTGCAGTAGTACCTCTGCTTTAAATTAAGGTGATGGTGAGAAACAAGTGTTACATCTGAGTTCAGAATTTTGCTCTCTATTGTACTTAGAGGCTATGAGTTGGCTTAGACTTCTAAATTCAGCACAAACATTTCGGAAAGGATTTAACTATTGGGTGTCAACAATTATGCTTTTAGTTTTTTCTCAGCTGTAAACGAGTTGTCAGGATGTAGTGTCTGAGGTAGGGCCCTCCAGTGTGAGTTCTGAAGACTTCTTCTGATGAAATGGAAAAGGAAACTCAATCCCATAATGTGGAGACATGTCCCAAAATAGCCAGGCTGCAGTATCTTCTGAGACATGAGGAATTATTAGCACTGTAGCTATCAGTGCCAACCTCCTAAGTCTCTCCAGAGTGCAGCTCAACGTAACCCATATATGGAGTAAGTTCTTTTTGCCCAGAAGATGGATTTCTTCAGGAGGGTCAGAGCTTTGTGAAAGTTTCTTAACACACTGGGTACATCTAACGTGCTGTTTTCAGATCAGCCCATGTGGCTCTGCTGGGGAGCTCAGAGATGCACACAGCCTTTGTAGAGGAGCTGAGCTATGTACTGGAGGAAAACACAATCACCAGCTGCTTGTCAGAGAGCTTCCTCAGTTTCATGGTGAACTCTTCACCTCCAGTGATTTGAGAGAATTATCTACCCAGAGGATGCTGTTTCGTAGTAGCATACATTACTGGAGAAAACCGTATGAGGTTTTTGCAGTGGTGAAGCATATCAGTGCTGTGATCTTGCTTCAGAGGCTGGGGGAGGGAAGTTCTGCTTAACTTTTGTTATCAAATATCTTCTGCCAGGCAAAAATTGAGCATAAGTTATTCGTAACTAATACAAGGAATTCAGACCGTGACCATTTTCTTTAGTTCTCATGCTTCAGTGTGCTGTCCCATCTCTGCACTCCAGCAGTTTGAGCTGTGTGTTTGGGCAGCAGACCCCCTCCTGCCCCCGAGCAGTACACCTCTGAGTTTAAAGGAGTCCTTCAGAGCTCACAGCAAAGACCGAAGCTCTGTAATTGCATTTCATTTTGTCATGGGAAATCCTGTTCAGCAGCTCCATTGTGTTCTGGTAGATCAGTTTTCTTATGGCTGAGTGTACCCTGGCTTCCCTGGAATGAGATTAACAGGTTGTGCCTGAGCTGATTGTGCCCATTAGTGACTTAGAGTGGGGTCCAGTGTGCCCAAATGCACTTCTTGGGAAAGCAGTTTCCAGAGATGTTGAAAAAGAGGAAACCTGCCCTAGGGGGGCTTGGAAACCAGCAGACATTCGTGGGTGTGCTTTTCCTTGGACATTTGTGGGATGTTACATGTCGGAGTAGGCCAGTCCTCCTTATCAGATTTCCTACAGCCTTTGCAGTAAGTGTGAAACAGCAGAAGTTCCGGGGTGGTGGGGCTTCAGCATGAAGTGAACATTTTCTTCAGTAGCTGCATTTTGTCACGTTGGTCGAGGCCTGGTCCTTCGTGCTTTGTGGCAAGCACAGCACCCTCCTGATACATCGTGGATGTGTGGGCTTGTCTACTGGGCATGAGGGGAGCAGTAACAGGCAGCATTTCTTTTTCAGCAGTAGTTTGTTTTTAACTTATTATGGTTCCTTTTGGTGATCTATCTGAGATCATTTCCATACTCTGTGGCATTGAATTCTTTTCTACTAACTACTAAAACCTGAGCTGATGACTTTCTTGCAGCCTGTGTTTATTGATGATACGTAATAGCTTTAGCAGAAAATACAGGCTTTTTCTTCCCTATATTCCTATTTTTTTTTTTCTGATAAGGTTTTGTCTAGAATTACGGACAGGATTTCTACATCCTACCATCCAATGAAGCCAAGTGCCTCAAGTGAATGGCTCTTGGAGGGTTGTACGTGGTAAGGGAACATTTTGATTGCACACTGATGTAGTGCAGACAAACAGAAATTCATGCAGGTCCACTGAGAGACTGCTCAGTGGCTGTGCAATCTTTTAGGTTTGCCTTGTCACTTCCCTAATAAAACAGTTCTTGGTCTTATTCATTGCTTTTATAGGATGTATTTTTGTGGCTTCTTCCTGAAAGTAGGTTCACAGTGCACATGGACATCAAAAAGCTTATAGAAATGCTTGATATCAACAGTGAGAATGTGCAGTATGGCAGCAGTCCCTAATGTTAAGCAGTAGATGAGTGCAGTAGTAACTATTTCACAGCTAAAAGGAGCCAATAGGGGAGAATTGCTCACCTGCTCAATAAATATGCAGCAAAGCTAGCAGAAGTGTTATCATGGGAGACCAGCATCTCCTTGAACTAGTGGGCCATTATTTGGAATTGGAATTGAAGAAGAATGGTGAAATAACTTTGTTAAAGCAATTCTAGAGCCAATTTTATAAGTAGTTGAAGTAAATCACCTACATTACACTGCAAATGGACATGCAATTACGGAATTGTTGCTCGTAAGTGCAGTGCTTTCTGCAGACCTTTTCAGCTGTCACAAAGCTGCATAATAACAGATGTAGCACGTGGTGATGGGGAGCTCGTACAGAATGTCTTGCAGTGCAGTCACTAGCTCGTGCTTCAGACTGCACTTTGGACTGAAAAGGCAGTAAGCACCACGTGTTGGAGTTGACAACAGTGTCCTCTCATCCACAGAAAGGGCCCTCGTCGGGGACGGACCGAGTGAAGAAGGGTGGATCGTACATGTGCCACAAGGTACTGCCAAACAGCTTGCTGCACAGTTAATGGCTTAGCCAGTGGGTCACTAACAGTTCCTGCTTTCTACTCCCATTCTCTTTACTTTAGTTCTAAGCTGAAGGTGCTGCAGGGCAGCTGGTACTTGTCCTCAGCAGAAAACTGCAAATGTGCTGCATAAAGCTACGTGGATGTTTTGTTTTGTTCTACTGGGTAGTGCTGGTTTCTCCTCTGGGTGGAGACACAGATGTCTCTGTGTGGCAAGGAGGAAGCAAGCATAGATAATGTTGCCCAGAAAAACCCAAGCTCCTCTAGTTCTGACTTGCAGAATTTTCGGTTGCATGGGAAACTGAAAGCAACTCGACCAAGGTACTGCTTGTTCAAGAGATTCCAGCTGCAGATAAGTGTATCTTTATGTAATGCGGAGCTCAATATGAAACTGTGTAAAAGACAGGTGACCTTTCATCATGTGAAACTCAAAACATTTTTATCATATCACTGGGGCTGACCTGACAACCTGGAAAGCACCACAAGCAGTCAATGCAACTTTAACTCAGTGCAGATTTCTAAGCCTGAAACGTGTGCAGATGGGTCTGAATGCAGTGGCCTCAGTGGGATGGTAATGTGGCAGCTGCTGGTGCTTCTCACATGCCGTGGACTCTGCATAAGCTGTAGGGGTCATTCTGTTAAGTCTTATCCCAGTCCTTCCCAGAAGATGGTTTTTGCTCTTGGAGGACTCCTAGCCCTGAGCTTATTTTTCACTTGAGAGTTGTTGCATTAGCTGTTTTCAGATTTGTCGCTCGGAAAGGAGTTGGGTTGGCACACAGCCCCCTGTAAACGTGTTCTTAAGTAAGGAAATACAGAGAAGCCACGAGCTACCAAAGGATGAATTACTGACATGATTGCCAAGCTCTGTTCTTACCCCAAGCGTCTTCATAAACATTTTCTGATGCTGGGGAAAAGTACAGAGGAGTTCAGTACTGAAGTTGATAAGAAATATTATTACAACCTCACGAACTTATTTCTACAGAAGATGGTTTTCTTATAGCAAATCAGCAGGAATTTGTTGTAGTTTGTCAGATTTAAAAAATAATAAGAATAACACTTTTCAGGATGGGTAACTTCACTTCTCTGTGATCTTTCCTCTGAAGTACCTCATTTGACAGCTAGATATTGAAGAATGACTCTTGATCCATGAGCAGTATGCTGTGTTTGGAGAGACGTGGCTGAGAGATGAATGTTTTGGCTTGATGGCTAATCTGAAGTTCTTCCTGGAAATCTGGGTGCAGCTGCAGCACAGTCACCATTCGTTATTTTGGTTTAACTGTTAGTGGGAAATATGGGATAGGATTTGCAGAGCTTCTCCCATGAACATAAATCATGTACGAAACTGTTCACAGTGCACTGCAGAAAGCGCTCAGGTATTTCTCACTGTCATTAAAGCTGTTCTGTTCCTCCTTTCCTTCCAAAGTCTGCAGCTGGGAAACCATCCTCATAATCAAATTAAATATTTATACAGTGAGATCCCATTTTCTACACTGATTTTCTTCTTAGGTGAAATCAATGTCAGAAGTTAATTAGTAGTTTTGATTAAATTAACACTCAAATAGACTCATCTTCAGTGATGAATAATGTGACCCATTTTCAAGGTGTGTGAAGATTCTGGTCTGTCCTGGTGTATTTTGTAGGTGATGAAACTAGGCTGAGTATCAAGACAAAGAAATCCAAGTGCTATTAGTACAGGGGCTTTCTATTGGCTGCCTGCAGATCTACTCAGACTGCTTGCTGTTCTACCTCCTCAAGCTGACAAAGGCTCGAGCGTGCACCTTTCACCTTCAAGTCCTAATAGTTTGCTGTTGAAGTTGAGGGCTGAACCTCTGCAGGTGAGGTTGGAGCAGCATGCCTCCTTCCTGCTTGGGCCAACAGCTGTTCCCTGCCTGGTGTTGGTATTGGAGCTAGTAAAGAATGGGGCTTTGAGCATCTCCTTACAAGGAGAGAACTTTGTGCTGGCAGAGTGGTCCTGCTGCCTGTGCAGGGCAGCATGGCACAGTGCTGTGCACCCACTGTTGGGTTGTCACCACCCTCAGAGCTGTACAGAGGCAGGGGCTGAGTAGCTGAGCCCAATTCCTGAAAGGATTTGGATTTGAAGGGGGAAAAACCCAACATCCAAGCACCCCAGCACTGAGGGGGGAGGCACTTTGCTCTTTAACTCGGCTGTTCCAGAAATGAGGTTCAGAGCCCCACTGTGTGCAGCTGGACCAGCACTGCTTGTTGGAGGCTGAGGACAGAGGCCCTGAGTGTTGAAGTGGGGCATGGCTCGGATGGCAGATTGTGCTGGGATGTCCCATAACTATACAGCTACCCCAGCCCTTATTGGTAACAGCAGAGTGTTCTGTGCTGCACTAACTGCTTCTGGGCAGTCCAACCAATATAGCAAAGCACCAAACCTGGTTGGTTTACAGTGTTTGGATATCACCAGGATTAACGACTGGTAATTAACAATACAGAACTCCGAAGAACATTTCTCTTTTTCCCCAAGGGCAGTGAGGTGAATGTGCACCGAGTCATGACCAGATCTGCCCAGCCAGGCAGCTCCCAGTCTGGTGTGTGCATCTCACCATAAGGACACCTGGCCTTGCCTTGCTCAGAGGGACCTCTGCAGTGCCATGCAATTGAGTGGTTTCATTTTAAGTGTAAATATTTTTATAGCCACCGGTCCAGATTATATTTCAGTTATAAATATCTTGAAAACCCTCACCATGCTGAGGAGTTTTTCTGGCTGTCCTTTCCTCTTTTTACATCTCATTCAGCAAAATGCCTTTTGGCAGCTGTCAGCACCTGGTCACTTTCACTTGGCCTTTCATATCTTGATATGGATAATGACACTGATGATGGTTGCTTCTGCTTTTGTCGGAGCAGGATGTGCTGTCAGTGCCCTCTGATGTTGTCAGACACTTGGATGTTCAAACTAGTTCTTGTATCTGTTGCAGCTGCTCTCATTATGGTGAGGTTTACCTTTTCTAGCACAGTGACATTCATCTGCATCAGTTCGTTGGTCCTCCCAGCTGCATCTGAAATGATCTGCTCTATCACTGTAACAAGCTTTTGCCTGAAGAAACGCAAGGTGAGACAGGTTCTGAAGTGATCTCTGTCCCTCCTTCTCTCCAGTCTTACTGCTACAGGTATCGTTGTGCAGCCCGCAGCCAGAACACCCCTGACAGCTCTGCTTCCAACCTGGGGTTTCGCTGTGCAGCAGATGCCTTGCCAGGCCCACAGTGACCCGAGGGGCTGCACTGCACTCAGGGAGGATGCATGCAGTGTCACCTCTGAGGAGAGAGAATGGAAAAACCTTGTTTAAAATTCCCACTGGGCAGAAGAATTCCAGCACTCACCAGCACAGCTTGAAGCTCTGTGTGCCTGTCTGTGGGGATCCTGGCCTGGACTTTCCTCGTGACCATGCTTCTTAGAGGTACTGCTTTCAGTGGGAGTAGCCTGGAGTTACACAAGCACAAACCTGAGCAGAAACACACTGACTGTGTTTAAAAGGTTAACTTTATTCAGTGGGTTCTCTGAAGAAGTTCTTTAATAATCAGATATATTTATGTATCACTTGTATTTCCACACTCCAATCCGATAAACAAGGATTTTGTAGACTCCTGGATTGCTCTAAAAGAAACCTGAAGCAGTTTCTGCTTCCATAACCGTGTGGGAGGCATAGTTACCACTTAGACAAGAGATGAAGACAACACAGGGACAGTTAGTGCAGCTGGTGTACTACATCCTAATTGCAGTGAAAATCAGATCCAGCAACATGCTTTTTCTGGTGCAATACTTATTCCTCTTTAGGAGAAAGTGCCTTCTGCAATTGAGGGGGGGATAATCATCACCATGAGGATTAGAAATGTATGTATTTGAATAAAATATCAAGCATTTTTTTATGCTGAGAACTTTTAGTGGTGGGAAAAATACTGGCAACTTGCTTTGGATTTCCTTGGCCGGGTTGTAGGCTTACTTTGGGAACCTGCAAATTGACATTAGAAACTGAGGCTAATGAATGACTGCTGGAATATAATTGATTCAATTAAAAATATGGTGAACGGAACTGTGGGGCCCTGACGTCTAATAAGGTAAATTAAGAAACTGTTGTCTGTTCCCCAATACAAAATAACACCCAAATAAAACAAACCCTCCTGGCTTACAAGAATAATGAGAGCAAGGAGAAGGGGCACACTGAGAGCTACCTCATTTTGGGATCTGAATGCATTTCAGCACTGTCACTGCGTGTTTTGCACTGTCACTCACGTGAAGACAGTGCCTGGGAGCACTGCTCCAGCAGGGCCGTGCCTGTGCTAACTGGAAACCTCACAGGGAACGTCTGTGCTGTCAGCTCTGCCTGGCACAGCTGTCCTCCTGGACCTGGGAGGCAGCAGTGGAGCTGACCTCTATCAGGCTGGGTAAGCACCTGTGTTAAAGGGGCTGAACTCGGCAGTCTTGGCAGATGCTTTCAGAGATAACCATGAAAAATGTGATGGATTAACAGAATTTTTGCATTGGTGACGCTCTTTCCCAGCAGTGTTTTCTCTGCAGTGAAGTAGGTGCGGGTCAATGCAGCCCGAGCTGAATGCAAACCCCTGCCTTGCCAGCTCCCTCTCCCCTTGGTGGTGTTTGATGCTGGAAGGCAGTGGGGAGCACCTGGGGGGAGCCCTTCCCTGAGCATCAGCCTCCAGGTAATGGGGAAGTCATGAGCAGCAGCAAGAACTCATTCCAGAACACAAGCATAGTTCTATGGCAAGTATTTCATACACTAAGGGCTATTTTACCAGCATTAAATGTTTTAAATCTGTGTATTAGAAATGTCTTCCCCTGTTACTCTTAATAAAATCGATCCTACCTTTCAAACAGGCGTATTTCTGCCCGAAGAAGAAATA
The DNA here is from genome assembly GCA_013399175.1 of Odontophorus gujanensis. Classification (NCBI taxonomy): domain Eukaryota; kingdom Metazoa; phylum Chordata; class Aves; order Galliformes; family Odontophoridae; genus Odontophorus; species Odontophorus gujanensis. The sequence goes on from VXAB01001373.1 coordinate 212,308, forward strand.
CACTTCATAACGATTTTTGCAGAGTTGTTTTTGGTTTATTATTCTGGAAAAAATGCCTTGGAGTAAAACAAACAAAACAGAAACTGTATACAGTGCTGCATAGTGGAAAGTTCATTTTGCTATTAAAAAACAACCTCGTATCAGTTTATTTCAGTCCCTTGTTAGGGCACGTTCAGGATTTCGGTCCGCACCCCAGGCAGCAGGAAGTGCTAATACCCATGCTGTTTACTTATGGTTCAGTAGCAGCAAATTATCTCACGTTCTTGCTGGGCCATTAGTGTGGCTGTTTCTAACAGCCCTGCAGCCTCCTGTTGCTATGTGTGTGGCAGTTTGTTTTGGCCAAGTAACATACTTCATTTGCTGGAAACAGCACCAGCTGGCGGGGGCTGGGGGTAGGACTGCAGAGGCAGAGTGCTGAGTGCTCTCATTTAAGGCTGCTGCTGCAAGGACCAGATATTGCTAATGCTCTTTGCTGTTTTGGGTTTTGAATTTACACTTCCTTAACTACTCGAAATCATGCCAAGTACGTATTCATAACAGGAAGCTAACACACAGTGCTGTCATCTTGAAAACCCATCTAATCTTGAGGGTTCATTTGTCTCCTGTATTCCTGTTCCTATCTTGAAACTTTTTCCAGGAGGAAAAGAGGGAGCGGATTGGATCATCTACTCCCACAGCTCCTGTCCTGGAGCCTGAAAGTGTCTGTGTGGCTGCCACGGTGCCCTTGGGGAGAAGAAAACGAGATAAGCCACTAAACAAGATGAGAAATCTTGCAGCGTAAGCAATGTTCTGGTTCCTAGTGCAGCACACAGCCTGAGTTACAGGACAGCACAGCATCTGTTCTTAGAATCAGACAGCCCAGGTCAGACCAGGAGAAATAAAGCTGCTGCCCACTGTGTGTCTGGATTCCTGTGGGAGCCTCCAGCAGTGACACAGCTCCAGCACTGCCCAGCTGCAATCCTGCAGCACTGTGGGGAGGACATGCACAGCACTGCACAGCACCACACGTGTGTTATCTCTGCACAAGGATAACTAAAAGATGCCATTGTTGTTTTTTGCTGCAGGAGGCAGGCCTTGCCTCATGCTGTGTGCCACTGTGGAACAGAAAACAAAGCAATAGCTCCTATCTTCTAACTTCTCAGAATCTGTTGTTTTCAGATGCGCTTCACTTTCCAACTTCACACTGCACTCCAAATTTACTTTTTGAGTGCAAGATTATAGTGGTGGGAAGTAACACAGAAGCTTGCTGTTATGGCAGAAATCACAGTGGATGAGCCTTGAGATAGAAGTGCAGTCATCCCATCTATGTAAAGCACATCTGTGAGCCTGCACGGTGCACTCTGCACAGCAGCTGAACACGAAACAGAACTAGTCCCTTAACTAGGAAATTTGGCAAGCTGCTCAGTGTGACTGGGAGAGAAAAAGTGGGGGAATGCATTTAAGTTAATTGTTTGGGGCAGGTTTTTAACATCACGTGTTCTGTGGAACAAGAAAAAAGTAGCAACTCATTTTGAAGATCTATGTCTTACAAGATTTAAGGCATCTAACACCCTGTTTGCAAATTTCAGCACTCCTCTGCCTCTCTCACTCCTGTGGGTCATTTTCAGGGCTGCCTGCTGCTGCTCTCACAACTCCCTTCTCCATCCCTGTGTTAGTGCTCGTTCTTACTGAACGCTTTAGTATGAATTAGAGACATAGTTTGTTAGCATATGGTAAACTGTCAGCTGAAAACAAGAAAACACCAATCCTGGGTCAGTAACTGAGAGCTAAACACCTTAAAGCTGCAGTGCTCCTTATTGTTCACCTTGAAAACAGCCTCCCAGACCCTGCAGGGAGATTGCCTCTAAGCGCTGCGTTTTTAGCTGGTACTTAGAGCCTCACATCCTTTGATGCATGCCATCAGAGCGAGAGCTGTCTGTGCTTTAACTACTGGAGAGAATGGCCTTGTTATGGAGCACGTGGCTTTGTTATGTACGCTCAGGGACTGATGGGCTGTGGGAGCTCGGTGTGTCTGCGCTGGGGAACAGGGAGCCGTCCCAGGGCAGGAAAGCAGCGCACGTGGGGGAGCCGCAGAAGCACGGCTTCCTCAGCACGTTATCTTCTTCTGCAGCTTTCTGCTCTCCCTCATTCGGCGGCAAATTACGGAATCTCCCAGAATAATCGTAACAAAGTTCCTCTCCGGCAGAAATATCGGCGGCAGCGAAAAGCGCCAGCTTAGGCACCATGGAGTCCACTCGAACGGGCACCATCACTAAGTTGGGCTCGCAGGAGTGGTTCAGGAACCTGCCCACGTTCCCGACGTACGTGGGGTCGACGAACGTCTCCAGGACCTGCCCGCCGTGCACGTGCTCCCGCACCGCGATGATGTAGTTGTTATCCTGGGCCGTCTGAGCCCGCACCCTCCTGCGTGCCTCGTCCAAACCCAGAACCTCACCGGCGTACTCGCACACAAACGTCCCCTCGGCGATGGGCTGCAGGGCGCGGACCCCCCAGCCCTTCTTGTCCGTGAGGAACACCTGCAGCCGCACCCGCAGCCCCCTCTGCACAACCCGCTTCCCGCAGCCGTCGGAGCAGCGGCACATGGCGTTGCACTCGAAGAGCGGCGCGGCGCCGCGGCGCGCACACGGGCACGAGTGGGGGGAGCAGGAGCGGGCGCGGCACGGGCAGCCCGGGAAGGTCACCTCGGTGGGATCCACCGCTCCGTCCGCCCCACGCACGCAGTCCGGGCTGTACTGCGGGGAGAGCTGTGCTCAGAGCGAGCTGCGAGCCACGGCCCCACCTCCCGCCCACCCCCACGCCCCGCGTACCTGAAAGGGCGGCGGGGTTTCCCCGGGCGGCCACAGCCCCACGGCCACGGGCTCCAGCCCGCCGCTCAAGTCCCGCTCGGCCGCCATGCCGCAGCCCCGCCCCCGCCCCGCGCCGATTGGCTGCTCGGGGCGCTGCCGCTCTGCCATTGGTTGAGAGGATGAGGGGAGGGGGCGCGGCGCGGGCACCTTGGGAGCCTTAGGGGCGTGGGGGGGGGAGGGAGCCGCCATCTTGGTGCGTCCCGGCGCGTGTCCGCCGCGCGAGGGCCCCGTTTCTGAACCATCCTCAGTGAGATGATAGCGCGTTTATTTTCGCATCCACTGCTTTTGCTTCAGAGTTATAAACGTCCGCAGAGTCCTGGACTGGGCTGCTGCCGTCTTATTTAAGAGAAACAGTTAAATGTCTTCATACTGCGCGCTGGTTGCTCTGCTGTGGCCTTGTGTAGGACGTGCCCACAGCTGGGAGCAGGCCCGGGCTCCTTACCCAGCCCAGGGCTCACAGCTTGCTGCCTGCATCGTTCCCCAGGTACGTGGCTGCTGGGGTGACACGTCTGGCGGTGGTGGTGGTGAATCCGAAGGAGGAGATGTTGAAGGTGAATGTGTTTATGAGGGCCTTAGCTGTGCAGTGAAGGCTGACCTTGGAAAATGCTGCTTAAATAACATAATTCATCAAAATGTGTGTCTCTGCCGAGCGTTCTGTGATGATCTCTGTTTTAGTTGCACAGATGAGAAAACCGATGCAGAAGCACACCAAGTGGCTTAAGTGTTGGGTGAACTTTTGTACTTGCTTGGCACAGAGCTGTTTCACATCTCACCTCTTGCAGCATGCGTCACTCAGCCCATACAGACCACAACGCTCTTTGCCTCGCACTCAAAATGTTGATTTCACACAGCTGGAAAAACATGACTTCACTTTGAAACAGAGAGAGCAGTTCAGATGTTGGCACACAGGTTGTTTCCTGACCAGTACCAGCCACCTGCAGGGAGTCAGCCCCTGCGTATATTCTGGTTAAATTCACGAGTGTGAAGGAAGTATCCTGGCCTCCCATTTTTGGTTGAGCCACCTGCAGAGCCAGCAGTGCTTTGCAGGGAACCTCTCCTGAGTCATATCACCTGTTTGTTCATAGAGAGTGCTATGTAATGGCATGCTGCTGAAACAGGTTCCTGTGTAGCAAATGTTTCTTCAAAAGAAGCTCATTGCTGAGAGAGGTGTAGGTTTACCTTGCAGGCTGAGGGGATTTCTTCTCTTTGAAGTGCATGTGAAATTTGTTCAGTGCTCTGCACCTTCCTTGGGTGCCAGAAATTTAATGTGACATCAATGACCTCTGCTGCAGCCTCTATAAAGGAAATGCAATTGCACAGTGTCTGGGTGTTGGTGAGGGCACTTCCCAGGGTTGGTGCTGGTAGGAGGGCTGTGCTGGTGGCTCTGTGCTGGGCTCGCCTTGATCAGGATGGAGTATCAGGTCCACTGATGGATAATGTTATTAATTAATACATCGTGTGTTATCACACAGGAGGTAGCTTTGTGTGTGTAAAGATCATAAAAGCAAAGAGACCAGTGTGAACAAGGAGGTGTTACAAAAGAAGGAAAATGAATGCTCACCTGTCTCTGAAGATCTAGGTTTGCAGGAAGGAACTCTACAAAGGAGTAATCTCCAACAAGAGATCCTTCCTCGGTGGTGTTCAGCCCTTAACTGAGAGGTCTGAGAGGAGAGTCACCTTCTCCTGTGCTCCCAGGGCTGACCAGGTCTTTCCTTCAGGAGCTCGTTCAGAAGTTAATGCCGTCTCTCAGCAGTTCCCATACAGCGTGGTTTAGTGTGTTGTGCTGCTTTCAGACACACGTGTTGTGTATCAGCTGTATTTCCAGTCAGCATGAGCACAAAATCAGTGTAAAGATAGAGGAAACTGTACAACATGGTCTTGGTAAACACTCCAAGCTGAAAAGATGAGCGCACAGAGGTTCTTGTACTGGGTGAGCAATGAACTCCATGTGCTCCACGGCTGTGGTGTTCATCAGGAGAGTGGCTGGGATGGAAGTCATCTCCAAACACACACGGGCTGGGGCTGATGAGTGCTGCTGGGCTGTGAGCACAGGGCTGGGTGAGAATTGAGTGTTTTTATGTCCGTGATGGGTCATGGGATGAACCCTTCCAGTTCCTGTCACACATGGCATCGTGGTCCGCAGCGTTTCCTTTGGTAAAGGATTTGACAGTAAGAAAAATGCTGGTTTGGGTTTTTGTTTTACTTTTTAAAGTAATGCTTGGTTAATATCTTACAAGATGTCAGGCTGCTGAGTCTGTAATATTTAAACTCTCAAAGATATGGTGTTTTGAAGTCTTTTATTTGCATTGCTGAAAAATATATGTTGCAAAAGAATAAAAATGTCCCTTATCTTATCTTGCTGCTCCAGAGCTGTGCTTGAGTTTAAATGAAATCCATAACTTTCCCATGTTGGGAACAGAACACATTAGGTTGAAATTAAGTAAGAATATAGATGGGTGTTAGCTGTATGTGGAACAGTGCGGTGAATCACTTGAATTTATGATTAAAGAATAATAATTCAGAATGACGAGCAGTGAAACAACGCTTTTAAGAGGGGAGGAGCAGTGTGGGGAAAGAATTCTGTGCGTTTAATGCAGTATTTCACTGCGATGGCAAATCAATTCCCTTTGTCAAGGTGTACAAGCAGATTTATGAATGTACCTATCCAGGGCAATTAGGAATCATCTTGTATAGGACTAAGATATCTCGTTTTGCATCATAACCTTTAGATGCAGTTTATCACAAAGACTTGATTCTTAAAACAATTTCCTTCTAGAGGAAAAATGGGAAAGGAGGGGGAAGTGATGTGGAGCTGTTGCTGTCCTCTCAGCGCTTGCCTCCATCACTCCTTCACAGGGCTCCTCTCTGCAGTTTGGAGCTGGGACTGTGGATGCAGGCAGTCCAGCTCTCGAATGATGGCTGCAAGGCAGAAGGAAAGGCACTTAAATAAGGAAGCTGTGGCTGAGTGGAAGATGTGGGTTTTGTGCAAAACGTGGAAGGTGATGTGTTTTGGTGTCGCCTTGCTCTCAGTGGCCAGCTTTGTAGTGTTGCTTTTCTTAGTTATTTTCCTCACAGAAAATACAAGGGTGAAAAACCAAGGAACAGAATCTAAATCCTGAAACAGGTAACTGGATTGGTAGAGGGTTCAGGATGATTTGAGGGTCTGGCTGGACAAACAAGCATATTCTTTCTGTGGGGACTCTGGGATATGCACAGACAGATGGATGGCTGTTTCCCTGCTGCCAGCACTCAGTTCCCTGTACCTCTGCTCTGTGGCACATTGTGTGTCCCCTCCTGCTTCAGTGCACGGGTGCATCAGCTCCCAGTGCAGGAGGGCAGAGCAGGGTTTGATAAGGTCAGCACTGCTGGTCTTAACCATCCACAGTGTGCAGCTGAAGGAATGCTATTAGGATATGTGTCCCAGTCATCTCCAGCTCACTGTCATCCCTGCTTACTGTAACATTGGCTACTTGGAAGTGGCAGTGCTGTTTTCTTGATGTTTGTAGTTGGACACTTCCTCAGTTGGCATTTTTGCTGGACCAGAGCACTGTAATATTTCCCATGAGTGCTAAAGCTGTGCTGGCTAGGTTTTTTCCATGGCTTGAAGTTTTTCTTGTTGCTGTGACCATTAACATGAGGTTTTGGACTGCTGCAGTTAGGTGCAAGTGTCTTAGGTGTAAAAATGGGCAAATGCAGGCACTGAGTGACCAACAGACCTTGCCTGCTGTTTCCTTTGGAGAAGAAACCAAGCTGCCAGATGTGCTTCAGCCTGATCCCTGGGGAGAGTTTTACTGGGAGTAAGTGAAGAAATGCTGCAGGTTGGGCTGCATGCACAAACATCTTGCGTTCATCCAGGCTCCAGCATCCCAGGGATTAATGCTCCCCATGGGTGTTCTCTGGCTCTATTAAGGATCTTGGCTTGGAGCTGTGGCTTGGCAGCTGTGTAGTGTTGCTGTTAAGGGGTTGGTCACCTCGGTGACATTATATGAGATACGGGAAAAATGAGGAGCAAGCTCCCTTTCAAAGTCTCACTGGTGACCTTTAAATTAGGGCTGGGAGTCTCATCATGAACCGCAGCGGGACACATGACTTCCTTGTTTCCCTTCTGCTCTGCGAGGTTGTTTTCAATGAAATTACCACTTATTACAGAAAGGTCAACTTCCTATGGCCACGTCTCGATTGAGCAGCGGTGACCTTGTTGCTCATGGAGTACTGCAGCTCCACCCGTGTTCTCTCCCCCTCTGGGTATAGGAGGATGCCATTTCAGTCCTGAAATGCAGGGCAACCGCTCATGCTGGACTAATGAGGATGAGTTCATGTGTCGGGTGGTTAGCAAACTACGGGAATTTAAGTCAGTTTTTCTAGATGTCTCACATAAAAGCCTCGTCTTGGGAGTCGGGGAAATGTGGGTGCAGTCTGTGCTCTTCAATAGGACTTCATCTGCTTTCGCTTTGGCTGGGAAGAGATCCACGTGTGCGTGTGCTTTTTCTTCTAACCCTTTTTCAAGCCCCCCCATCCCCGCGCTCGGATCCTTCGTTATCCCCGCGTGTGCCAGGAGGTGGCGGTGCGGCTCCGGGCTGTGTCGGCTCCGCTCCCGGAGCGGGTCGGCATCTCGGCATCTCCCGGTGCTGCCCGGCTGCGGGGGGACGCCGTAAAAGTGACTGCTTGGGTCTGCTGGGAGAGCTGTGCCTCTGCTCGACCGATAGATGCCAGTTCTGCGGTGGTTTGTCAGCGCTGCCGCTTTCCTGCGCAGCTGTAATTTAGTTGGGGACTGCAGAGGCACTGTGCAGATGGTAATTGTTGGGGTGTTGGTGCTCAGAGCTCAGGTTTAGGAGAAGTCCTGAGGAATGAGTGAAGCCTTCAGAGTGAGCTCTGTCATCTGCCCCAGCTGCAGGGCAGCGCTGGAGCCGTCATCGTGCTGGTGTGTGCTGTGCCAGTGCTGGAGAGCAGCGTTAGTGCTGCATCTGAACAACCATGTGGAAAGTAAACCTTAACTCAAGTGTCCTTCGTGGCATTGACCTCGGTGCTGCTGCTTCACGGTCACAGTGATCCCAGTGATCTCAGCTGGGACGTGGCTCTCCTCCAGCTGTGTTGTGGATGGCTGATGTGGAAGACACGAGCTTGGTCCTGACCAAGACACGGCAGGAGCAAAGTGCACCAAGGGGTCTGTGTATGTCAGCAGGGCTCGGCGGAGCTTCCAAGTGATGTCATTTTCTTTTACTTTTGTAAACCACACATCAGGACATCTTGAAGCACATCACAAAGGCAGCGCAGGGCTGCAGGAGAGGAGCAGGGCACAGCTGACTCAGCAGGGCATGGCTGGGACGTGCCTCTGCCAAATCCTTCCCATTGTCCTGGCCGTGCTGCCGCAGCTGGAGCAGTGCTGAGCCTGCTGCCGGGCTTCTCCCTTCCCCAGGGCTCCAAAGCAATCCTGTTTTTCCCTCTGTGTCCAAGCCAAAGGCTGGAGGAAGCAGTGGGAATCCTTCCATTGATGCTGACAGGCTTTTGGTTCAGCCTGTTGTTGCAGAGGAGAGAACATAATCTTCAGCATTAAGCGTCTTTGTAATTCGTGTTGTGTTCTGGGGGTTTTAGATCAAATATGCAATAAATTCTTCTTTCTTCTTAGGTCTGCGCCTTGTGCCAGGGAGCATGCTGAAGCTGCTGCACATTATCACGTGGAAACTTGTGTACAATGGCCAGTCTGTGTTCCCACTTCGTCTAAATAAATGGTTGCTTAGCATCCAGAGTCATCCTGCTTGGGATTATCTCCCCATATGGCAGTGTCACGACGCTGAATGACGTGGATGCGCGGGGCAGAGCGGGGCCCTTTGTTGGTAATGGCTGTACTGCGGTCGCTGCGGTGCTTTAGGGTTTTTGTAACAGTCGGCCAAATTCTGGAGGCTTGCCCAAATAACATGTTGGTTTGCTCCAGAGATCTTGAGCTCGTGTGTTCGTAGACCTGTGGTCGTGGGATGCCAACAAATAAAGTGGGTTTTTATCAGCGCTGCAAATCCGCTTTGATAACAGGGTACTGAGGAACTTTTAAGATTAAGGAGAGATCATTTGTATTGATAAGAGGTCTGAGTGCAGTTACCAAGGCTCGGTGCGTTCTCTCTGCATTGCGTGTAAATTCTTTGTGTTTTCAGCCTCGCTCGTTGGTCTGAAAGTAGTTGGTGCTTTCCGTATATCCACATGTTCTCTTGTGGATTGTACTGTACCATGGCTAAACTGAGTTGTACAAAGCATGATTTGCTGACATTGGTGAAATGAGCTTTGTGTCTTTGCCACGTTCCCTTGTTCAGAGGGCTTCCAACCTATCCTTATTTTCCATGCATGCTCAGAATGATGTCTGTGCTCCAGAGGGTTTTGCCTGTCTCATTTCAGGACTTGTTGCTGCTGACAGCAGTAAGGGGTAGAGCACACTTGACCCACTTATGGCACAAAACCTGCAGAGCATGCTGGCTGAGGCTGTCCTTGCTGTGTTGTGTGTTTTGATTCCTGCCTTTGTCTTTCCATCTGTTTGTCACGCCTGCAGCTCCCCACACTGCTGCCGGTCCTGCCATGTCTGCTGCTGTGTGCCCTCATCGGGCCCCGCTCCCTTAGGGCCACGAGGGGTTTCCATCCCAGTATCAGTGCCCAGTAACTGCTGGTTTCTGTAGGGTCACAGGATTACCTGGTGTAACAGACCAGAATCTGAGCACCGGTTTCCTTTAGCTAAGTTCATCCCAAGCTGTGAAAGTAGAACACTGCTCACATTGCTCGGCAGCAGCTGCCCCTCAGAGCTGTTCTCCTTTGTCCCTCTGGGATTTGGATATTTGCATGGAGGATACTGGTGTTCCTGCTCCGTGTGTGTACTGTCGGAGTGAGCCCTTAAACAAACACACAACCCTACCATCCCAAAGAACACTTGAGCTCGTGGCCTGACTTGTAGTTCTGGGACCTGGGAAGGATACATACTTTGTTAAAGGAATTGGATTAAGATACTCTTGTCTGAGATTCAACCTGCTTTTTAAAACAAGAATTGGAGAAGAGCTTTAGCCTTAAAGCTATGAGAACATTTCCCCTGCTCTTCCCACATGTGTGTTTTCCCAGTGGCTTTGGAACCGTGATTAAATCCAGATGCGTTTTTGTATCATGGCACACAGTGCTACTTACAGCATAACAAACACTTGGCACATGGGAGATGCTGTTCCCTTGGGGCAGGGAGGTGGGTGCCATCTCTGCACTGATACCCCGCAGCGTGGCCATGTTGTGAAGGTTTTCCTCCCCGGTGCCTTTAGGAGTAGGGGAGCCAGCAGAAGTGGTGGCTCTGAAGGAAGAGGCCCCGTGGTGACCGATGGCTGTGTGTACTAGCAGTGGTGTGGCAGTGCCAGCCACATCCCATGTGTTCATGGGACAGCAGAGTGAGTAACTGACCATGAAGTGTGGTCTTTGGAAGCGTGACCTGGGCCCTCGGCAGCGTGTGTTACAACATCAGTGGGTTTCAGTGCTGGCAATGCTTCCTGAGGAGCTGGAGGGGCCCATTCTGCGCTCAGGGTGTTCGCAGACGCTGAAATGATTGATAAGAAAACTCTTCAAAGAAACCTTTAAGGTTTGGGGGGTGCTTTTAAAACAAACCCAGGCTTGAGGGGGAAAAACACAACCGTAGCATCGAGTTCCTTTGTGATAAGGTCTGTGAGATTGTTCTCAAATGATGAGTGGGATATGAATATATCAGTTCAAAGAAACACACAGATCTCTCCTGGCAGACACAGCTGTCAGGAGCCGTTCGCTTCGTCTGCAGGCGTTGATTCCTGTGTGTCTGTGTGCTCTCCCAGCAGTGTCTCTGACTGTGTACCAGCTATCGTGTTTTACCTGTGGCTGGAACTGCAATGGGGGGAGCAGCTTTTCTGCGTGCTCTGTCCTGGGAAGCGGCCACCAACCAATGCGGAGTATGAGTGCATTCGCAGCCGTGAAGAGTGCATTCTCTGTGTAAAATAAGGGAAGATAAAAGAAACCCAGCCTGGGTGGTGGGAAATCGATGCCACAACCCGAAGGTGAAGCGCGGGGCTGTGGGGGATCTGCAGTGTCAGTGTTTTACAGGGCACGCGGAGATTTCTCAAAGGCATCTTGAGCAGAACGCTATCAACACGGGCTGCAGATGCGTTCCTGTTCCAAGGAGTGCTGTACCAGCCAGATAAGTTGTCAATACAGTTTTATCTCTGTGGTTCCTGCGTGCAGTTCCTATCGGGCCTCTGCTATCTGATCGTGGGCTCTCGCTGCTTGTATTCGTGCCCGGTTCAGTGCAGAAGGCTAACATCATGGGATGGCTGTGGCATAACTTGGGCAGTGTCTTTTGAGAACAGCGCATTTGTGTGGGGTATTCATGACCACTGCCTATTTAGGCATAAAATATGCCTAAATATAGGCATAAAATGCCTATATAGGGCTCAGCATTTGCAGCTTCACCACATACAACAGCAGAAAGGTGGGAATAAGGGCAAAACCTGTGCCCTGGGGTGTCCTCTTGGTACAAGTTCCTTCCTAATGTCCTTTTTGGTCTGAGTTTGATTTAACTGAGAAAGAAGCTTGGATATTGCTCAGCCCAAGTAAAAATAGCCCTGTTCTGTCATACTCCGTATTTTAATAAACCTTGTGCTAAGTGTGTGTGTTACATGGGATAGCAGAGGTGACCTAAGAGACTTGTGGGCAATAATTCATCTTCCACAATAATGAGTTTTCTCTGACCCTCTTTGCTGTTTTCCATCTGCCTCAGGTATTTTGCTAAGTAAGAAATGAAGGGTGTTTAACAGATCAGGCTAGAAGTTGTGCTTGTTCTGAAGGACTGTGGCATGGGCAGACACACGCCCTGCTGTCGGAGTGCAGTGTGCTGCTGCCCTTGTCAGGGGGCACCAGTATCATTAGTAGCGTTTGGTTCACTTGAAGAGTTACCCAAGCATCACATTTATATCACTTGGGTTGTAATTCAGACCTCAACTTTTTAGATGTGACAAAAAGAAAATGGGAATGCAGATGATAGTGGGAGTTGTACAGTAATGGGTGTCACTCTGCTATGGTTGTATCAAGGTAGGTCAAGGTGTATAATCAAGATAGAGATGTAGCTGAGGTATGATATTAGGAACCTTATCTGAATTTTCACCTGCCAGTAAAGCAGTCTCATCCATTCCACCTGCCTGATAGCAATTACTTTGTCAGAAGAAATAATTCCATTTGCAGGAGGCGAACTAAGCTGTCCTGTTGTAATACACAGCACAACTGAGGATATCGGGGTACTGAGGGACTGCACGTACCAGAGAGAGCTTAGCAGGCTTTGCTGGCTGCAACAAGAGGATAACTGGTAGTTAATACAGGGTACTGCGTGCATTGGCCTGTATGTGCCACTTTATGTGTTAAATCAGTCCCTCAAGTCCCGATAATGAACGGAGTGACTGACAGCGTTTGTGACAGGTATTCATAAGAAAGAATAATGTATTCTTTCTTACGAAGGGAAAATTTTCCTGATCAAACACGAAGATCAGTGTAAATATACTTCAAAGTTCGAACCAAGAAACTGCTGTCTACAGCAGGACAAGGAGCAGAGAGGTTTCCTTGTTGTGAGACTTCACCCCATGTGTCCTCGGGGTCGGATACCTCAACTCCTTCTGTATGAAGAGGGAAAACCCATTTACCTTCTCCTTCCTCCACCGTTAATTATATGTTGCTCTTACAGGGAGGCTGTGTGGTGTGTGCTTCCTTGCTCTTGGCCTCAGTGATTTCCTCCTCTCTCTTCCTGCCTGTACCCAACAGAAAAAAAAAAAAACCCACCAACAAAGGTTTTTCAGTCTATTTGTCAAAATGAGCTCCAGTGCTTTCCTCCTCAGCCCCCAGTTGCAGAGGGTTCCTCCCTGAGCTGAGATCAGGATGTGGCCATGCTTTACTCGAGATATTTTTAAGTCCATTTTTAAACCAAGTTTTCCCAGTGGTTGGTAATGCTGTTTGCAGGGCAGCGTTGTGCTGAGGTTTGGGAGCTGCTTCCTCCACGGAGTTCCTCTGTTTGCAGCAGGTTGGTGTGGGCAGTGCTTTTGGTCTGTAAAAAGATGATGCAGATTTGCATTTGTGAGTGCAGTAAGGTGCTTTCAGAAGGCAGTGCGTGTCACAGAGTGGCGTTACGGTGATTAAAGAAGAAAGATGATAATCTCGAAAATATCCAGCTAGAAATATAATTGAAAATAAAACCTCAGCGTGTAGATTTAAAGAAGAGGATTTTTGTTGTGTCTGGTGACTCCATTAGTTTAAAGACCATTTCCATGTACCCAGCAAAGATTATGCCCCCGGAGCAGATGTAGAGTTTGGAGTCCTGCTGAGGTGAATCGTCTCTTCAGAGCCTCAGTTTGCAGGCAACATAAAGAAGGAAACAGCTGGAGAAAGCTGAGCGGGGCTTCTGGGGGTCGGCTTCCTATGGATTATTCTCCTAATTGCTACAGCTGAGCACACAAGAAGAAAGGCTGAGCTGGGGGAGGTACAGGGTTGAAAAATGCATCCTTTCTGCTGGCTGATGGTCGGCGTTCTGCTTCTGCTGCTGTTAGGGCTGAGGTTTTTGCTTCTGAATTTTAGCAAGCTCAGATGTTTAACAAATAAAAACCTTAATTCTTAATTGCAGTCTCTCACATGGTTTCAGTGTCTCAAGGTATGTGCTGTTCGAATCGCTACCGGGTAAGAGGAAAATGTGGGAGCTAAGACTCAGTCTATGTGAGAGTTGGTAAAGATTCACCCACTGCCCCTCACTGCTTTGAGTGGGATTGGGCAGTGGGTTGGGGCATCTTTTTGTTTCTTTTCCCCCCTCAAGTGGGCCAGAGAGCCCTGAGTTTGACTGGTTGGTGCTCAGTGCCTGTAACTGGGAGGGAAAGCAGAGCAATCAGATGTGCCTTGTTATCCCTGGGCACTTAGGAAATAGTAAAGGGTGCGGACAGGCTAGCTGTACTTGTTATGGGACTGGAAGCAGTGTGTAAAGGCACGTAAGGATAATTCTCCAGGCTGAAGTCAGTCTGGCGTAGTACTATTGCACTGGGTCCTGGTACAAACCTTCCTGCTCTAGGTTCAGTGCTGTTTTGTAGGTTATTGCTTCCTTGGTTTTGAAGTCCTCTTCCATGTGGAATTACATTCCAAACAGCTTTACTCAGGGGAAGTACACTCATCTTAGGTATAGGTTCTGTGACCCTCTGTTAGATTGATGTATGTGCTAGCAATTAGAGAGGGGGAAATGCATGCAGGTGATGTGAGTGTCACCGGGCTGCCTGGGCTGTGGGACAGCCCTTGTACAGGTGCAGAACTGCTGCTGTCAGAGTGCCTCAGTGGGTTTAGGACTGTGGGATTCCCCAACCATGATCCTACCTGTGGGTCATAGAGCTGTCCGAGCTGTGTACCTGCACAGAACCACTGCCTGTTGGCTGCTGGCTGGGGCCCTCATGGGATTAAAGTCCTCTTTTTGTTGCTTGGAGGGGAATGGGAGCCATCTCATGTGCCCCTCGTAGGAAGCCTGAGCCCTGGGCTTATAAGGGTCATGGAAGTTGGGTTTCTTTAGTTTATTTCAAACAGTCTGTTTTACTCCTTACCTACTGGAGTCTGTCACTGGAGGAATGGTGAAGTTTCCCATCATCATCCATCTTCTACTCATCAGTCTTTGCAAGGGACAGTCCCAAGCACACCTCCTGGGGACGATGTCTCTCTTGGGGCTGAGCATGTTGGTGCCTCTCCTGACTGCCCGTCCCACTCCTGCACCCATGTACTGAGCTGCTGCCAGCTGGGTTTGTGAAGGTACAGAACACGCAATGCTTGCACAGAGTAATTGTTTTGGAGATCGTTCTTTCATTGAACTCGAGAAAATGGGTGTGTGGTTGGAATAAGCAGTAGTGATCGCTGGCTTTGTTCTTTGAGATGGATGAGCTAAGCCCGTGTGTTCCTGGAGCACTGCTTCAACCAGCTGCCACCAATAAATCCCGCCTCCTGAAGAGGCACTTCACTGAAGATTTAATACAGACTTCTGGAAACGGTTACTGCACTCAGATGCAGAGAAAGCTGAGAGCTATACAAAAATAAAAAAATTTTAAAAAAAAATCCAAAAAAGCAGTTATAAATCTGAGCACACTCCTTTTTATTTTATTTTCTTGCTTGCTTTTAAATCATGGGATGATGTAAATGACTTCAGGCTTTTGTAGGGTAAGGGATGACCTAAAGAAGGAGTGGCATTTTGGGAGCCTTTGAGCATCAGCTCCTCTTCCTGTTGCTTACTGAAACTGTGATGCCGGGATGGCCTGAAGAGCAGGAGCCCTTCGTTCCCTTCCCACTGCAGCAGCTGCTGCAGTGCAAAGCCCTGGTAGGAGCAGATCCAGGTGTGGCTGTTTTTGTTTGTTTGTTTCTAATGGTTTTGTTTCAGTGTATGTTTGTAAAGGCTACTGTATCTGTAGCCTCTTCAGGGATGAAGTCCTGTTGTATACATGAGGTTGGGATTTGCCTGTGAAAGAGCTGGGAGTGTATGCGGATGCACAGCGTGAGCTGTGGTGTGGAAAAGCTGTTACGCTGGGGATTGCTCATGGGGAAGGGAGAGCTCCTGGCCCTCATCCCACTAAATCTGTGCCCGACACTTGTGCTAATAAAAGCAAACGTATGTATTTTTATGTAGAAAATATTTTGAATGCCTTCTGGCATCGTGCTTGTGTAGCTGCCTTCTGATCTGTTGGCTGCTTTTGCCTTGCCTGCCTGCCCCAGCCTGGGCTGGGGGGAAACCCAGCTGCTCCCTGCACAACAGCTGCATGAACCTGGCTTCATGGGGCCGAGATCCCACTGATGGCAGATTCTCAGGAGGTCTCAGAGCCCGTACACAACATGACTGTGTCTGTGTTGTTTCGTAGATGTCTGCTCACTGGTGACTCTGGCATGCCCCTGGCCGTGCTACTTCACAAAGGATTGTCCTGTGATTCCCTGCTGCTTTCATTGGGTTGGTAATGTCATCTTCCTCAGCTAGATGATGAGTGTCTAACGGTTTTTATGTTAATGCTTGTGTTCAATTCATTTAAAAAATTGATAAGGAACAGCATTTCACATTTTGAAATAGTGGAGGTACTCAAAGAGCCTTTTGTGCTCAGAGCAGACCTAATAGCCGTATCTGGGTGGGAAAATGCTCGAATAACTACGACCTTTAAAAATGTCTGTGCTGCATGCACCGGTATTCAGTGATCACACCAGTACACATCAGGACAGACCACATGGAACATGAAGCAGGAGGGATGGCAGAAGTTTCATTCGCTGTTGCAAAGGCACAAAGCACTCCGTGCCATTAGGCAAAACAACTGCAGCCATGGTGCTCTTGGCCAGATTGGAGGGTGGGATTTCAGTGGGGGTCTGAGAAGCTTTGGAGCTGGGGCTATGGCTCAGAGGAGGTGGACAGCAGGACCTGTCAGTGGTGATGGATGCGCTGTTTCAGGATGTCCCTGATGTTCATCCCTACAGGTTGTTCAGCAGCGTGCTGTTCTCCTGGGAGCGCCTTGGGGTATTCTTTGCAGCTCTTTGGCATTGACTTTTAGGTAACTAAACTACGTTGGGTAGCTGGTGCAAATCTCTGCCTCCAAGGGATGGTCATGTTTCTTGGAACGTTTGATTGGGGAGCAGGAGGTGAAGGATGCAGTTTTCTCCTTCCTTTGGCCCTCAGTTGTAGCCATGCTGGGTGCAGGTCCCTATTCACTCTTCATGATGCATTTGCTGTGTGTCTTTGGGATTGCATTGTACAAATAGTTTATTCAGTGCTGAGATCCCTGAATACACATGGTTAATTTCTTGCAGCGTGGGATCTGTGCTCAGTTCTTTATTTTCCTATATATCTGATAAATATTCAAAGCACTGGGCTAAAAAGTATTCTGCAGAATGAACCTCTCAATCTTTTCTATGGGAATTGTTCTACTTAACAGGAAAAACGTGTGCTTTAAGAGCAGACTGACAGGAAAAAAATGATTACAGTGGATGGTGTGGAGGACCCCAGGGATGGACAGAGTGAGACAAAGATATCCTGGATTCTAATTCTGTCTCTCCTGAATATTTATTTATGCAAAAAAGAACAGGTTCAATAGGAGATGTGGCACAAGGTCTTCCCCTGAAGAGCTCCGGAGTTCATCTTGGAAGCAGCGTCCGCTGAGGAGTTGCAGTGACAAACAGCCATGGACCTGGGTGGGCGGAAGCACTGTGTGTGGAGCTGGTGGGACACGGTGCTGGTGGGGATCCCTGTCCTGCAGGGCTGGGGAGCTGAGGTCTGGGCACTCAGACTTCATGGAGGTGAAGGCAGCAGCCGTGCAGTCACATCACAGAAGTGTGTCGTGAGGAGTGAGGTGTGCACAGTGGTGCCGTGTTTTCCTGTTCCTTTATCCCAGACGTGATTCAGATGGGCCTCTATGTATTCATGGTTCATCCGAAACCCTAAATCTCCCGTTTAGCTCCAGCCCCTGTTGGGGGAATGGAGGGAGTGTTATCGCTCGTTTATGTAAGCTTTTGTCACCGAATAAGTTAGATTTATGCAGTGTAGTTTAGTCAGATTTAGAGGATGCTGTTAACTCAGAGAGAATGACCCAGGGGATGGAAGGAAACTTCAGCTGAAGAAACATTTTATTTCAGTGCCTGGATGAGCGTTACTCCAAACAGAGGCGTGCACCCCTAAGCGGGTAAAGAATTACAGCAGAGCATTTCTGGCTGTAGTGTTTGTGATGTTGCTCAAGTGGGTTTTAAATTCAGTGTCTGTAATTGGCTGGAAGTTGTCTGCAGCATCAGGTTACTGCTTTGTGACTGGAGCTGGGCTTGGTGCCCCTTGGGCTGTGTTGGGGAAGGTGTGAGCAGCTTGTGACCTTCAGCAGGAGCTCCTCCTGATGTCGTCATCTGGTTTATCTGAGGCTCTCCTGCACTCTTGTAGCCAGCCCAAGTGACTTGCTCCTGCCTCGTGGGCACCCTGGTGTCCAGGGGGAGCACAACCAGTGCCTTGGTCTTAGGGGAAGCCAGGGAGGAGCAGGGGCAGCCACCTCACCTGGGTGGTGCTGGTGGTCTCAGGAGCATCAGCAGTGAGGTGGTGGAAGCTGGGATTATTTAAGTCTGTCGAGAAATGAGCATTCTTGTGGAGCAGAGAGACAAAAGCTGCTCGTTTGTTAACCCTGCTCTGGAAGCTCATAGGTAAACAGCTTCCTGTTCTTCACCAGCAGGAGGTTTTGGCATCTCAGGCCTAAAGCAACACGGGCCCAAATTCCTGAGCCTTGAGGATGCTCTTACTTGGGATCAATCTCAGGGGGAGTAGTGTTCTGTTTGTCTCCCTCTGGTAGGCAGCTCTTTGAGTTTTGATGTTAATCTTTTCTGGCTGGATCCAGATGGCATTTCGTGTAACTTCATGTGGGTGAGCAACCTCCAGTGCAGTGCGGGCTGCTCACGTGGACGCTGGTTCTTGGCACGGCTTCTCCTCTCTGTTCACTAAGTCCTTTTATTGATTCTCCTTAAATCCAGCCTTAGGTGTGCAGGTATTACTTTGATGAGTACAATAAAAGAACCTAAGAGACCGAAACTGCCTACCCCGATCTCTGCAGCTTTGCAGGTTTCAAGTGTTACACGCATGCAAGTCTGAATTAAATAATAATTTAATCGCATATCATGCGAGTGCCCGTTTAGGCAAGTGTCATATTTTACTTATGCTCTGAAGAAAAGGGGAAGATAATTAGAGAGGGGAGTTTCTTTGTGTTTTTTGTTCTGTTTTTTCCCCAGGATAAAAATCAGATAGCATCAGTAGAGCTGGACATGCTATGGAGGAATTGTGCGATATATATTCAAGACAGTTTAGAGTCAAATCAGGTAAATTAATGAGTTGTATCAAAAGGAGCTATGAAATTCAAATCTGTGTGGGAAGATTGTAATCTCGTGACTGTGACAGAAGTTGCCCTCACAATACGCTGATAATGCCCATGAAAAGCTGAGTGAGATTAGAAAAACTGCACAAGCAGAAAATAGACCACGGTTCTGTCTGTGTTGGCTGGATGCAAGGAACCAGAGATTTTCCATCTTGTAAACCTCTATTTTTGGAGCAGAGTAAATAACCTGAAAGGCTGGAGCAGGTCTTGCTGAGTCCTGCACAGAGGACAGCAATCCAGCTGACTGCTGCGACGCTGCCTTATTCAGATTGGCTCTCCTGGTAGAAGCAAGCAATCCAACACAGGAAAGCTTTCAGCTTCCGAAACCACATCTATTTAAAAGCCTGTTTAAAAGGAGTTGTAAAGGAACAGCTGTGAGTGTGGTGCTTCCAGGCAACGTGGCCTGGGAAGGACAAAAGCCAGCAGGGTTAACAGTGAGTGAGAGAGAACCGTCCAAGTTAACTCCTCACAAAAGCAGGAAAATGTGAAGAGCGTTTAGAAACGGTCAGAATATGTTCTGATTGCATGTGGAACCACGGGATACGCCAAAAAGGTTCTGATGAATTGACAGTCCTAACATAAAGTGCTCTGAAAACTGAGTCTGTAACAGTTGGCACTCGTCCTGTTTTTGTAGTTAATGGGTAATCGATAGGAGAATAATAGCAACCCAAGTCATGGTCAGGGAAAGTGATGTTAGAGAAGGAGAGCTAGATGCAGTGTGTACCACGGGACAGCTCAGGGCAGCTCTGCTGGTGGGAGTCACCGGAGCAGCGCTCACAAATGGGGTCAGCAGAGGATGGCTTAAAAAAATGGGTCAGGTAAGAACATGGTAGGAGCAGATGGCAGAACTTTGGAAAAGGAACTTTAAATATGGACTGTTAACTGTGACAGCAAACTGTCTTTGAAATCAGCATCAGTGTTTTGACTGAGGAAGGCTTCCCATGGTCCAACTAATGAAGTTTTGGTCCTGGGTGGGTCAGTGCCTCCAAAGCAGGTCAGGAAAAGGAGTGAATAGTGAGGTGATAGTGTGATTGTACACGTGTTGCTGCTCTATAGAAAACCTGTGTGGACGAGGTTCTGCAGCATGCAAAATTTCATCCAAAACTCATAGATAAAAAAACTCATTTGGCTCTTGAGGGTAAGTGCCCTCTGATGTGACTGTGCTCTCTGATGGAAGAGATTACCACCACCTTTGTCTGCAGCCTTGTGGAGTTTCTTTTGTGAGCCTCAATCTTCTTGTTATTATTAATTATGTCTTTACCATCCGGATAATCCTTCTAAAATATGCCATCTATTGTTGACTAACTATACCATTCAGTATTATTCATTGGTGTCTTACCCTACAGCTGCACAGCTCATCTTTTCTTACGTGTGGTGGTATGTGCTATTGCAGATGATGAGAGGAAGCCACAAGCCTGACCTACTGCAGGTGTAACGGAGCATGAAGAGGGGAAGTTCCGTGCCAGAATCAAAATAGAGAGCTAACAGCTGCTTTGTTGTAACAAACATTGAAGATGTTTTCCTTTACTGCAGGACTTCCTCACAAGAGCAAGAAGTCCCTCTGTGAGGTCCCTATTCTCCTCTAGGATTGTCCAGAAGGACAATCAGCAGTTAATCCTGCAGTGTTTCCTGACTTAATGGACACCTGCTCTCGAGCAACGTGGCTGTGTACGTGCTGATAATTAAATTTGGAAGTGAGAAGACTTGCAGACTTCAACACTGGAAAAACAAAGGAAGTGGTCCTGAGTGACATATGCTGTGTATAATTGGCATAAAGAAAGCTGTTGTATTTTGCATTCTCGTTCCATCCTGAAATTGTCTCCCTTGCTTGCCTAAGGCTAAAGCTGAATATTGTCACTTCAGGGTAACACACTGGTGATTCAACCTGAGCAGGAAAGAAAGAAAAATGAGAGAAGCTGGTGCTACATATTAGGAAGTTGATGTGAAGCCATATGACTAATTTTAGTTTTTAAACATTTTTTCTTCTCTTTCGTGCCATAAGAGGCTTATCTCCTACCAGACTTGAGCCTTCCTGCACAAAGTTAAGTGAGGTTGACCTCACACAGCATGGGTCAGCTTATTTTAAGGTGGAAAAAGTCATTAGCTGTCTCCTGTGGAGGCCTTGTGTTGGGAAAAGCAAATGAGGAGCCTGCAGATGGGGGTGCGGAGTCCTTCCTTGCTTTTTGGAGCTCTGGGGCTGGTCAGTGGTGTCTGCTGCGTGGCTGTGTAGGATGGGTTGGGATGCATTTGTATTTGTTACACAACTTGTATTAAAGATGAGGTTCTCAAGGTGCAAGCCTTTAGCAAAAGCAGGTTTCCCAATGTATGGAATCCTCACACTACTGCTGCCTCCTCTTTTGCTTGTGGAAGGAGATGAGAGCTGGCTTTGCTGACTCATCTTGGGAAGCCTGTCAGCTAGCTTTGTTTCCTTGCAGCATCTGAGCATCCCATGCTGAAATATTGTAGGCTGAGTGATGTGAAATGCAGAGTGTGTTGGGGTCGCTGGGGGGGGATGCTCACCTGCCTGGGTCCTGAAGGGGCTGTGGGAGCAGAGCAGCACTCCGTGTTGAGGATGTGTCCCACTGCAGTGAATGATTCTATTCTGTTTCTGCAATCTTTGTCTGCTCATAAGCATTTTGGAGCTTTTGAGACTGTCTCACAGGAGTAATTTCTGCAGGTTTTGCTAGGTTAAGCTTTTATATACAAACCGTGCAATAGAAAAATATGCTTAAAGAAAATGTTCCAATGCTTTAAAGGTTTTCACCAAAGAAGGTGCTGTTATTCACGAGAACGTGAGACCGTGCTGATGTTCCATAGGCTGCGTATTGCCAGCTGGAGGACAGCACATTGCTTCTCATTAAATATCTCTACTGGATACATAGCAGTAAACATATAAAGCAGTGCTGTTGCTCTGAGCTGGAACTTAGTCTGTAGCTCTGGTAAAGGCTCTGCTTCGTGCCAGACTTCATTTCAAACAGCAGAAACTTTCATTTCCAGAATTAAAACCCCAGGAGATGCAGAAGTGCGGTGTCTGCTGATGTGCTGATCATTTCAAGGTCAGGCAAGCAATCACGGATTGTGCCACTGTCACTCATTACAGCAATAATTTTATCTTGAAGTGAGGTTTCTTCACATACACATTGCAGCAGAATACAAAATCCAGTTGCAGATCCTCCAGAGCCCCTCATCTGTTCTGCATGCAGGGCGCTCGTGCCTGAGCCGTGCTGGGTAGGTCTGTGCACACAGAGCTGGGCTGGACTGGGGATCCTGCTTCTTGTTGCAGCTGTTGGGAACCACCATACGAATTCCAACGAACCTGAAATCGAAAACTGGTTTTTGAAATAATGTGGAACTCAACTCTTCGTCCTTACTGTGAGGGAGAGAGCACTCTTGGCATCATGTTGTTGAAATATGACAAATGCATATTGAGGTAGGAAAACAGCAAAATAGGGCTGAATTCGTGTTGATTTACCACTTTTCATGTCAATGGAAAACACTTCAGTACTTGCATTTATTCAAAAGGTTTTAGCCAAGAGTTGGAGGCTCATGCATTAATAAGTGGCTGTGACAAGGAAATCAAGATACACTACATGTTTTTCATAAATGAAATAGTTGGCTTCTTTAACCAAAACCTTAATACGTACAACATTTAATTGCAGTGCCTTATAGGAATTTCTTAACAAGAGTGTTCTTTGAGCAGCCGCTAAAAGGCAGCAATCAGTAATAAAAATGAGGGCATTAGCACTCAGACCAGAGTAAAAGCATCATTAAAATGTAAGTTCTAAGGTACAGTACTTTAAATTTCCCTCATTACATGTGCAATTAGGGAATAAGCAATAAGGCAATGATTATTTTTCTGTAATTTCTTATCCTAACTACCTTTTAAAAATGTAATTAATGTAAGGTGGGATGAGCTGAAGTGCAGCATTCTCCTGTAGAGCAGTGGGTGGATGGGCTGCTTCCTGCACCACCTGGGGTGTGCTCTTGGTGGCAGAGCCACCTTTGCACCTTATGTCGTACAAAGATAAGATGTTAATTAAGGTAGCACTCACTGAAGGGCTGGTTTTAATACATATACACTGCTATTTGTGTGTTAAGTTTTGTTATCCGTCATTCTGGTTTCATCTGGTATATGTTAGCTACAGATTTGGCACAAACAAACTGAAGAGAACACATTATGGCACCAGAGCCATTCTAGCAAGAATAAATGGTGTAAAAGTGTTTCTAGGAAAGGTGAAACGTGGTTCCTTCTGTGAAGTCAGATGTTCTGTTTTCCTGGAAAGGAATCATTCCAAACTTCAAGTAGATAACCTGGGTGGGATTTCCTTTCTCCTCCATGACAGTAGGTAGCAGAAGGGCATTGAGGAGCAGCACATCAGTGCAGCAGTGCTCCTGGCAGTGAACTGCCAGCAGATGCAGCAGAGAAAAGTCTGAGTTTCTTCCTTTTGCCTATATCATATTGCTGGGTTTGACATCCGTTGAGGAACATCTGGAAGAAAATAGGACACAGAAAACTGTAATTGTGCTGCATCTTGCAAGTGTTTTGAGAAGAAATCCACTTGGGAAGTGGTACATTAATGAAAAGCTTTACCTGAGATGTGAAAATTGATGGAAGCACAATTTTCCCTTCAAAAAAGTTTATTTTTGTTTTTAGTATTACGTTGTTAGTTGGGGCCTAGGTTAAATGGTGCAAGAGAGCTGTTCTGTCACAGCCTGAACTGATGACTGGTCACCTGGCATGGGGTGGCTGGCCCAGGAGGCTCAGTGCATGCAATTCACCTGTGCTTCCCACATGACTGGGAGGGATGGACTCCTGATGAGCTCCCTGGGCTAATTGAAGGGCTAGCCTCCCGAGGGAGAGCTTCTCCTGGGTGAAGGTTGCCTCCTGAAGAGTGTTCTGTTGCTGGAGACCTGTTGGGTGAGTTGACTTTTTCTCATACATGATTGTTGATGCTCCTAACAAACTTTGCCTGGTATTGCAAAGAATTTATCAGAAACGATTTCACTGCTTCCAAGGGCTGACAGATGGCTGAGTATTTCATTAATGCTAATGATGGGCCTTGCAGATCTCACCTAACGACCTACAGGATTTAGTCTAGTCTACAAGATAACGAGGGATAGGAGCATCCAGCATCTCCCCTTGGGGACCTCTGTGTATGGCACCTGAGCAGCAGTGCACACACGTGTGCCTGGAGCTGCTCTGTGCCTGCAGTGTGCTGCCTCTGCTGCCATCACTTGGGTAGTTTATTCTGCAATGATGGAGAAACTTAGGCGATTTCATTGCAGATAATAGGATATATTTATTTTTCTGGCTAGTCGTGTTTCTGTGAGATTTTTATCTGGTAATTGTGCCTGTCTGTGGTGTGCAGATTGATGCACCTGATTCTGCTTAGCTCACGATGTCAGTTGGGATTGCTGTGTTAGGTGACTGACACTCTGGGCTCTTAGGGATCACCTTCAGAAATCCCAGCACCTGCAGTGGGGAAGTAAGAGCTGTGACACAGATGTGAGTCTGTGAGTGCAGTGTACTAGTATGAGGATGTGGGCAGCTCTGCGGCCAGGCTGCAGTGAGGCACTTTTAGGTACCCAGCTACATCTAAATCTCCACGGGGTAATACATTAAACCTCCTTCCTAAACTCTAAAGTATAGAATGAGAACAGTGAAGAAGGAGCAAGCAATTAAAGGCAAGACAAAAATACCTACTTGTTACAGGGAGGGTTCAATACTTTGTTCCTTTGCTGAAGGGGAAAAAGAAAAAAATAAAGGGATATAAGCTCAGGTAGTAACTTTAAATTAGCTTAACTTGCTGATACCTTAAGGCTGAGGATTAGTGAATTTAATTATGGGAGCCAGGAAACGCATTAAGATAACGTTAGGCCTTAAACTAAGCCCCATGAGGCAATAAAATTAAAGTTGGTTTGTGCTCCATCCCCATAGCTGCAGCCCTCCCCGCTCTGTCAGTGCTCCATGTTGGCTGTTCTGTGCTTCTGATGAGAGAGTGAGTGCCTGGGGCAGCTTCCCATGGCACTGGGGTGCTTTGTTGCCATCATTGTATGGCAGCTAACACTTGTTGTACCCATGCAGTTATAGCAGCACCCAGCTCAGCCCAGCCCCTGCCCAGTGTGCTGCCCTCCTTCATGAGTGTTCCTCAGCCCCCAGCAAGGAGTGTGCCATGCAGGGGGTTGTTATTTTGATGCCGAGTTTGTTCCTGCTTGGCTTTCACCTTCCTGCTCAATCAAATCTATTATTCATCACTACTTTTTGTATCTGAGCTTTGTATTTGCTTTACTTTTATTTTTTTAAGAGAGGCTCAAGATTAGACTGTCTGAAGACTACTTTTATGACGAGTCCTCGTTCGTAGTCTGTTTGCTGATGAGTTATATAGTATTGAGAAGTTATTTAGTATTGACCTTTCTCATGCTTACTCTGGATGTGAATTTCTCTCCCGTTTGCTGCTGCAGAGTTGCACACCCCTCACCTGTTTTTAACCTAAAAGCAATACCTTTAACAGGGAGCGTAAGATCGTGTTGAAAGAGGAAAACAATTTCCTTGTGTTGGGTTATGTCATCCTTTCTGTGCTTTCTGTTACTTAGGTTTTGGACTGGCTTTTTCTTTTTTAGTATTCACTGTTTCTTTTTCGTCAGATAAAAGTGCAGTAGTGTATGGGATCTGTTGAATCATGGGCTGAACCACTGATGGATCACCTGAGGTGAGCGCTGAGTCAGCCATGGGAGCACAGTTGAAGGCAATGTACCTGTGTGATTAGAAAGGGTGGGGTCTGACTGCACCTCTCCAGACCCCATGTAAGGGCTGAGCACCACTGGGGAAGGATCTCTTTCTGGAGATTGCACCTTTGGAGTTTCCTACTGCAAGGCTAGGATATGGCTGAGCATTTTTCTTTATTTTGATTCTCTTTCCATCACAATACTCTTTCTAACTATATCATCTGTAAAATATCTCGACTGCAATGCTGTTTGGCATTATTCATTCTGTTACCCATACAAGTAGCCTTTAAAAAAATAAACAACCCTGCAGTTCTGAAGTACTGTGCACTCTGCTTCAATCCAGAGGAGTTGTTAACATTACACCTGCAAATACAGAGCGGTTTTGAGGAATAAAAGAGGTTTGAGTCCTTGAGCCCTCAAAAAACCAAAGAGCATCAGGGAAGTGCCCATCTGTGTTTGTCTCTGAGGTGCTGTGCTGATGCTGGCATTGCCATGTGAGGGTGGGCACCATGCTGAGGGCAGGGTCCCATCCAGCTGAGCTGCTCTGCTCGACTGCTTGGCAGTAATCTCTGCATTATGGTCGTTTGGATTTCTATAGCCAAGAAATATAAGCAGCTGTCATTTGTTCAGTTAACTAGATCACAGTTGAATCAGCAGTGTCGTGGTGATGATTCCAGGTTCATGTAGTTAATTATATTAAATATATAGACAATAACAGACTGAAACAAAGAAATGCTGCTCCCTTCTGCAGTTTTATGGCTTTATTTGGTGCTTTTAGCAGCCCTGTAATCCATGCTGTAGTCTCAGCTGTATGTCAGTTGATATATTCCTTGTTTTATGGATCACTGGAAGATAATTCTGTTGTTTTCCATTGGACCTGTAGTAAATAAATGTCAGGATTTTTCCGGCGCTGCATACTCCAGTTTCCAGCTGGTGTATTAATTTCTGTCAAGTGTCTTGGCTTCGTATTTGTTCCAGAGATGGTCTGTTTTCATGCTGGGTTAAATCATCAATCCCGATCCTATTTTTCACAAACTAAAAATAATTATTTAAAATGTGCATTCAGGAGTACTTTCCTCATCTCTTCTCCACCACTTCCAAAAGAAAACAAGCAGCCCTCTTGCAGCACCTTGGAGCTGGTGGAGTGCATTTAGTTTAAATGCACACACGTGCTCTGTAGCTTTTAAGGCTTGTGACAAGGCACAGCGTTGTGCTGCAGAGCTGCAGCAGGTCTGTCTGTGGAGGGAGCGGAGCGCTCCAGTCCCAGTCCTGTATCTGATAAATCTGATATTTTTGGCTTGAGGTAAAAGACATTTGGGGCTGATTTGGGAATTCCAGAGGCTCCACCTCAGTGATGTGCTGATGCACTGCCCATATTGTGCAGCTCACGCAGCTTGGGGTTCTGCCTGGAGCTCCTGAGCTGTATGCAGCAGCATGAGCCCTCTCACAGTGTGGTACAGCACTGCATCTCTATGTTTTAACATGCAAAAATCCTAGCGGTGCAGCTAATAGTTCACCAAGCAGCTGTGCTGTGCAGGTACTGGCTCTCCATCAGCTGTGGTACACTCACATGCTGCTGAGTTCCTCTTGGGATCTTCCCCAGTCCCAAATGCTGGAGCTGTGTTCTGTTCTGGATGGGTTGCTGTCTCATTTTGATGTTCTGTACATCTCTGTCGCTGCCGGGACGGCTGTTCCAGGGTTTTATTTTCACTGCGTGTTTTGGAAGTCTGCTGGTTAAAAGCCTGGAAAATGAGGTTTGTTTTAATGTCACGGAATTGCAGAGAAAATGGGAAGTTGCTTGAGATTCTTCTAATTCAGCTCTTTCCAATTCCTTGAGAAGTTGGTGCTGATTGCTCTATAAATAGTAATTCTACTTAATAACAGCATGTTTCTCATTGAACCTACAGGCACACTGCACATGACCACCAGTCCCACCCTCCTTTTATTGGCCCAGGCACCTATTAGGGATGCTTTGTCAAGGCAACCTGCATTGTGAGATGCATTTTTCTCCTTCCTTCCTGTAACTGGAGGCCCTTGGTCCCAAGCAGCAGAGATTCACTGCTCAGCCCAGCAACCCCCGCCAAGTGGCCTTGCCAAGCTCCCTGACTTGTTTGTCTGTCTTCACGCAGGGTCTGCTTGCATACTAAGTAACTCCTCTATGAAAAATCCTTGAATTCCAAAGATGCTATTCACAGAAATTGCACTTTAAGAGGAAAGAAGGGCATTGCAGTTTTGTTACTTACAGCACTCCCTGCACAATGTCTTTTATAACACCTAAATAAAGCTCAGGCACTTGCCTTGCTCTGGAGTAATGTTTTGGGTTTTTTTTTTTTTTTAAAGCATTTAAACATTATGACATTAAAAGCATCCTCAGACTGTGCAAGTTCTGTATGAAAATGGAAGGGTGATTAGAGGTAGGAATGGGTATCACTTTGAATAAGGGATGCTTGGTGTCACCAGGGTCTGTGGAACAACTGCCAGAATGGGTGTGGAAAAGCTGCCGCTGTCCCAACACCTGCACAGCACAGCCCACGTCCTCCCCCTGGCTTGCAGGTCACTGACAATATCCTGCTAAGGCTTTCCTGCTGTAGTCGAAGGTGGTTATTTATTGATCTGCTCTCGGCAGCTGGTGAAATGCCAGCTTTCAGCATTAGCTCCTGGCCTCGTTTTATTTAAACCTTGTAAAATTTTATTGTTTCTCTTCAGCACTGAGAATGTGTAAATGTTTCTTCTGGAATAGTTTAGGATAAGGCTTCTGACCTTCTTCTTTAAGCCTGAAAGCTCTTGTGGCTTCAAAAAAGCAGCATGAAAATTTCCCTTGTCTGCCCTTCCTACGGCCTCTTGGGGTGGTGGCCAATCTGTAGGGTTGGCTTGAAGGGAGCACGGTGATAGTAATAGCTCAGACAAAATTGGCAGTCAACTGTTCTTTGGGTTTGAGATTTGTTTGCTTTTTTTGTGTGATTTTTTTTCTTTTTTTTTTTTTTCAGATGAATTTATGTCCTTGGGCAGTGAAGTTTGTTTGCTGTTCAGAATAGCTGCAGACTGATGGCTCTTGCAGTGCAGGAGGAGGTGCAGAAGGACATCTGGTTTTGGGATTGCTATTCTGACACAGAAGTGTTGGAGGGCACTGCTGGGTTTCTTTGTACCAGCTGCAGAATGGAGACGGATCGGGCAGGAATCGCAGAAGCTATTACAAATCAGCCTTCCTGTGTTATTAATACTCATTTTCCACATGTAGATCTCTCTGTAGTGATAAAAGGAACTTTTACAGAGTGTTATAATGAACCACGCTGGCTGTTGTTACTCTAAGAAGGCTCATTTGTAAGGAGGTTCTTGGATCAACTTCAGGAGCGTCGCTCTACCCAGGAGCTCCTGAAGATGAGAGCTTTGAGAATGTTCTGGGGGCTGTTAAGTTTGTCATTCAAGGTCAGGCCGGGCACTCCAAGTAGCTCCCAGTGTGGGTCTTGCCAAGTGTTGAACTGATGGGGTGCACTCATCCATGTCCCTGCTGTGTTTGTGATAGTGAGAATGGTGATAACTTCCATGATATTAACTGGCCTAGCTTGCATTGATGGTGAGCTGCTTGTTAACTGACATTATAGTATAGCTCAGCTTCCATGCATGGCAGTCCTAATACAGCAGCAGGCTTCTGCCTTGCAATAGCACACATTTCTCTTGGTGGGGTTGACTGTAGATTTCTTTTGGGTTTGGCTGCTGAAAAGTACCACAGCTTTGGTAGCATGTAACAGCCTTCACAGCAGATTGTGAAGTCGTTTTTTTTCTGCTTTATTTTTATTTTAACTTTGCTGGGTGTTTTGCTTGTCTCTGGATCATGCAGTACTACAGAAAAGGCACTGTGTCTCTGTGTACAAAACAGAGGCACCAGGCCTAACGTTGGTCTTTCCATTGCTCACATTTACAGTAGACCCAGCTAGACCCAGAGAAAAGCAGTAGTGTAATGCACGACAGCAGATGGAAGCAGGAAATGAGGAGCAGTGACAAAGATGGCACGCCTTGTATTCTTTGCAATAAATTCATCTGAATGCTGAGTTGCTGTGTATATGTGCAAAATCTGTCTCCATCTAATTTTAGGACTGCAGTTTATTTGGCATCTATATAGCCATTGGCTTGTCCTCTGTGGCTGTAGATATGAAATACACCTTTTGCAGTTTGTTTGCTGTTGTGTATGTCTTTGCAGCAATTAAGTGTGTTAATTTCTTTTTCTCCTAACAGTTGTTTCTGGATTTAACACTCTTGTGTCTGATCTGTGTGCCTGTGCTGCAAGTGTTACTGCTGCTGTGCATTGGCAAGGAAAGAGTTTCATTGGTGCCATGGGGAGGATGAAGGCTCAGACTGCTTCATTTGGTGCTGCTGTGTGACAGCAGTGTGGCTGCACGTGGGGATTGTGCACAGCAGTGTGCTCAGAGCACTGCCTGGGTTGCATTCCCGGGCATGAGGTGTCCAGGCCCAGAGCCCTACAAAACCAACTGTCATTGTTCTGTGACATCCAGAGCTACTCGTTAGGAATAAAACTGTTGAAATTCAGTATTGCTAATCAAGAGCCGAGTAGTTCTGTGCTGTATATTATGAGCAGTGACAGATTAGAATTGGGAAGAAAAGTAATGATCCTAGAAGAAACCCGGATGTAATGGGAATTGAAAGTAATGCCAATGGCAGACTGTGTGTAGTTGCTCAAGTTAGGAGTATGGGAGGTAGTGGTTCTTGAAAGAATTTGTGTTAGGGCAGTCTGTTGGTGCAGTCCTGTAGGGATTTCATCCAGGTACTGCTGCTGAGTCCTGTCAGTAGCAATGAGTGTGGGCTCAGCCTGGAGGGCTGTGCTGGGAGATGGATGCAGCACGAGCCTGGCATCCCAGCACGGTCCTGGGGTGCTCATGGGACATCTCTGCACGTGTGTGTGTTCTGTGAGGCCGCTGAGAAGGACTTGTATGGATCTGGAAAGGCAGGAATCCGAACCAGGAACTTCAGGCATGTTCAGAGGTGTGGTTCAGCTCACCCCCATCAGAGGTCATTGGGACCTGATGTGACGAACCTGAGTGTCAGAGTCTGCATGCTCTGCTGTTGACAGTGTGCAGGTGTGTGTGTACATAGCAGGAGATTCCCGTGACAAAGAGCAGGATTTACTCAGCCAGCTAATTCCACATTCCATTAGAACAAAGTGAAGAATGCTGCACATTGGGACCATGCTTTCATACCAATCAGTTCTTGAATTATTTTTCTGTTTACACCACCTGTTCTGGCAGCTAACAATGATACAGAATTTTATATTGTGTTATTACTTGAAAATGGAAACAAATGGGACAGGACTGCGTGGCAGCCGTTCCCATTCCATGCTATCCGTTCCCGTGGCAGGTCTCTATTAGTCATGATCACCAGCAGTGCAGGCAGGGCTGCTGCTTCTCGTGCTTGTGGGCAAACGTTTGCATTGCAGATCACTGATTCTAGAAAATCACAGTAGAACTAAGACTGTACTTACGCCTGTGACTGTTTGTGTACCTTAAGTTTGCAGAGGTTGATTGAATCTGCAGATAAAGAGCCTAATATGTTCAGTGGAAGTATTGGATTCATAAATCTTCATCCCTTAGTTAAAATTTCATACTCTGTGGAGAGAGGATTGTAGATGAGGTAACCAAAATGTAGAACAACTGGTATCATCATCGCTCCTGCTGATTGCCATGGCACTGAATGATCCTGACTTACAGCAGTGTGCGTGCTCCATTGTGTACAGTGCACGCTCATTGACTTGGTGTGAGGTTACTGTCAGCTTAATTGTGAGTGGGAGCACAAAATGGACTCTCACTTCCAAAAATAAAGCTGGTTCCTTACACCTGGGAGCTGTCGGAGGTTATTCTGTGGGTTTAATTGCACTTCTGACAGATCTCATGCAGTATGTTGACTTGCTGTGGTGCTCTTGGCTTGGGTGCACGCTGAAAAGCTATTGCTTGTTGCTGCAGTGGGACTTGTGCATCCCTTCCTTGCATCTGTATTCCTAAGGACAGCAGTGCAACAAATTCCGTTTGAGTGTAAGAGTAAATCAGAGGCAAATCCTTGATGACTGCTTGACTATTCTGGCAGGATTTAGTGTATATTAAAGACTGAGCCCATAGGACTATTAATATCAATTAAATCAGTAACTAAGAGCAAAGTGGATTTTATTTCAATTCTCAGATAACTTAAAGTCACAATATTGATTTATTTTTTTTTCCAGCAGCCGTGATCTGCTGGTTGTGCTCAGAACATTTTTTCCTACTTTGCTGAAATCCTTCACCTTGTCTGGTACTCCCCAGTTACTGACGTGCTTTACTTGGAGTGTGGGTTCATAGTGTACATTAAATGTCAGAAGAACTGTTTAAATAGAACGTGGAAGTGATGTAGGATTCAGTGCCTGCTGGCCCAGTTGTGATGAATTCAGAAAAACAAGGTAGGAAGTGAGCAGAGAAACAGCAGTGTGTTAGGTGTCCTGGGTGAAATACTGTTAAGAAGTATATTTTAATATGGAAATAAAAGAGGGATTTCTAATGGTGCCTTAATGCTTTGAAGAAAATATAATGGTAAATTCATTTGCCTCAATTTTTTTTTTTATTTTTAAATCAAATAGGAGTTACCAAGTATAAAACCTTGACAACACAGGTGACGTTCTCCCTGTTTACCAGTTGCCAGTGCTCATCAGACCATTGTTCAGTGTGATTTAAACAAAATCAGATGTGTTTCAGGTGTTTTGGGCACTGTTTGCTTAATGTGAATAATATGCCAAAGGAGAACCTGCAGTTTGCTGATTTAACCTCAGAATCCAAGCAAGCAATCCAGCAGAACCACGGGAATTAGATTTACAAACGATTTAGCTTCATGCTCCCAATCAACCTTTTTTCTTAGAAAATGGTCTAATTAAGAACAAAAATATCATTACAAAACTGTGTTCCGTTACTGTTTCCTTTTGCCTCCTCACTCAGATTTGCTTGAAAACAAAATGTGGCTGTGCCAGCGCTGAGCACCAGGGCTGGTGCTGCTGTGACGTGGGGCTTGTGCTCCTCACACTGCTGCAGCTTGGCAGAGCTGTTTGTTCTCCAACCACTTAAGTGTATGACCTTGAGCAAGGCAACAAGGGCTAAATTTTTCAGAAAGTGGTCTTTAATTAGGCAAATTTCTGTTCTCTGCTGTATGCCTTGGGGCTGCTTGAAGTGGGATGCTGGAAAAATGCATTTATTGGGCCTTGCTTGTCTGAGAAGTCAGAACTGCATGAATAAAGAAACACTGTGACCTTGGCCGCTCTCTTTTGCAGCAGCACAAATCAGTGTGTGGTAGTGAACCTGTGCTGGTCCTGCAGAGCAGTGGGGCTGCCTGGAAGCACGTGGCCAAGAAGCTGAACACTGCCACCTGCTTGATCCCAGGCTGCGTTGATGCTCAGCAGCTCCTGGTGGTCCTCTGGTTCCCCACCCAATGCACTCTACGAGTGCAGGAAGCACAAGTCCTATTTGTAGTGTGTTGACCAAGCCCAACTTCATTGTGCAGCACTCTCTGGAGTGCTTGGATGGGCAGAGGGTTCTGAAATAGGCAAGAAGCTGCTCTCCTTGTTGATTGTAATGTGTGTAATGGTTGGTGCGCTTCATGATGGTTGGTATGCCTGCAACTTGCTAGGTGCTCTGCAGGAACAAAGCTGGAAGGTCATTCCATACAAGTTTGTTGCTTTCTGAAAGCTAGAGCCTAAGAACAGCAACTCCCAACGTGATGAGACAAGTACCAGCAGAGGAGGACAAACAAATGAAAAACACCCCAAACCTTTGTACTATTCCCATGGCCACTTTAAATTATATAAAAAAAAACAAACCAACAAAGCATAACCACTTGGGCTCGTTCCCTCTCGCTGTGTTGGGCTCCAGAGGAGCAGCCATGCTGGCAGCACGGCACCAGGACCCCTCGTGCCCCCACCAGTGCATGCAGTTTGTCCTAGGAGCAATGGAGAGTGCTCACTGGGAATGTGTAAGTGGCTGGTGCCAGCTTTTAACTGATGCTGTCACTCCTATGAGCCTGCTGTCTGCTCTCCTTATTTTATGTGTGTGGATGTTACCAGTCCTGGACAACCTTTTGAAAATGTCTCAGAGAGCCAAACAGGGCTGAAAAAAATCTGTGGCAGGCTGTTCAAGGACATAATAGAGCGCAGCACGGAAGTAAGACCTTTCTCCAGGGCTCTCTAATGCAATTACATAGCAAATATGTAAGTGTATCAGGGACTATTGTTGAGCTTTCACCAATTCTATAGAAAAGTTGGTATTTTCTGTTCCCTTAATAACAGGTCGGTGTGTGTGTGTGGCTGCCAGTTTTATTGGCAGCTTTATTAACTTCCTTGCTGCCAGAGCTATGGCTGAAAATAGGGTTTGTTTTTCAACACTTCAGGCTGTTTTTTTCCCCCCCCAGTTCTACTTTACTTCAAGCTGCACTGTCTCAAACTCCCAGTCGGAGCCAGTGCCCTATTGCACTGAGTGCTGTACGTCAAGGGAGCAATATGTAATGCAGTAAGTAATGCTTGAGGTGTGGATAAAACCATTGCCTTTCCATTTTTTTCTCCACTGTTCGGTCTATTGCACGTGTATTCTGTGGTCTGCCTGGTGAGGAAATGTTAGATTTGTTTCATCAAGGTAAAGATGATCTTAACGTTAAGTAAATGGAAGGTCCCACTGATTTCCTCAGGCTACTCATTTGATGGAGATAGAGAAACACTATTATGCAGCGATGGGTTGAATTCATAACGTGTAAAACATTTTAATGCTGTTTTTCCAGGTGAACTTAAAGATTGTCATTGTGATCTCCTGGAATGTATTTGTTCTTATTTCACCACAGGAGTTAAGCAGACATATTACCAGTGATGGGGTGCCAGCAGCACGGGCTGTGATTTTCAGTGTAGCAATGAAGAGGTTTGAAGAAGGCGTGTAGTGGCAGGGTGAAGGACGACCAGCCAGAGGCAAAATGATTAGTAAATAATTTTTATGTAAGAGAATAATAAGCGTTTATTGAAATGTCAGTAGCCACTACATAAATACACATGCTGTTATGTGACACGTGTAACTGCAGTGATAAATGCATTCGCTGCAGTGGTGTTATGGTCTGAGGAGTGAGTTGTGATGTCTTGGAGCAGAAGTTTGACCAGTTATTAGAAAATGAAAGAAACTCCAGTGCCTCTCCAGTAAAAGGAGAAGAAGGTAGGAGCTGTGTGCAGGGCTTTCTGCCTCCAGAACACTTGTGGATGCTTCCCTAGGCATCCTTGTCCATAATCATACCAAGAGTGCAGTGTACTGGATGTGCTTTCTTCTTCATGCTGATGTCATGCCCATCCTCAGTGCAAGTCAGAAATGATGAAGAGTTGCCTTCTCAACTGATCACATAAATACTTCATTGCTGAGAAATTATCTGGCTTATATTTAGAGTAAGATATTCAAAATGTCCACATGACTCAAAATGTTGAGTTTGCTTCAGTTTTCTCAGTTAATGATTAAATTTGAGGTGACTGCTTTCTGTAGTGGTACTGGTGGCTGTAAATAATGGCACTCTGGACAAATAGAAACTTTTGTTCCAAATAGAAATGCTCAGTGCAGCCAAAGGGAAGAAAAAATAAGCCATCAGCAAGCTCAGGGCAGCTGAAATGGTTGGAAACTTACTGCTTAATGATTAGTAGTGATGGGATCTTAGCATTATCAGCAGCTATTATTTCATACCTCGTTACCCTTGGGACTTAGCATTGTGATAAGGCATGAATTTAAATCTGGTATTGGAAAACATGGTTGGTTCCCATGTGTCACACTGTATGTGGGGTTGGTAAGGATACATGGCTTGTACAAGAGCTGATAAGTCTGGATTTCTTCAGTGCCCAGTCCTGAAATAAATAATATTTCCTGCTGTACGCTTATTCTTCTGTTCTACAATTGAAAAATCTTGATATTGTCCAAGATGTAGGTACTAAAAGTGGTTATCACTGAGGTGAAGCCCTATCTGACAGCGTTGCTTATCTGGAATGTACAGTGCCTGCTCTGCCAGGTGGGCTCTGGGGTGGGCTGCAGCTGACAGTGACTGTGCCATGTTGAACAGGGATGCTGGAAAGAGATCCAGGCTCTGGCATCCCCTCATCTGAGCCTCCCTGTGCTTCATTACTTGGTATCTATGTCATAGATGTGCCAAGTATACAGTGGAAGGTGCTCTTCTCCTGCTGGGACACAGCGATGGATGGTGGGGGGCATGCTGGCCTGTGGACGGGGAGCTGAGGATAAGCGTGCTCATAAAGTGACTACCTTCAATTTCTCACCAGAACTGGAAATTCACACTAAATGAGTGGTCAGTGTCTTTAAAATGGTTTTGATGATCCTGCACGGCTCACTGAGGCTGTCAGTAAACTGGGGTTTGTGCACAAAGGCGAGACGTTTCAGACTGGAGATGGGTGCTGGCAGAAGCCACAGCTCGTGGGCCTGGGCTGTGGAAGTGTTTCCTGAGCTATTCATCTCTGCCCCACGCACAGAAGCCACGTTTTGGGATCGGGAGCGCTGTCTGCCTCTTTCAGGGCATTGGCTGAACTGCAAAGAGCATAAAAGCTTCCCTTCACTTTTCCCTGGTGCTGCTGCCGTAGCTGGCGGCCGAGTGAATGTGTGTGTGTGTGTGTGAGGGCAGCTGGGCACAGAGGAGCAATTCACGGCCGTGCCAGCTCCTGCTCTGCTTTGTTGGAGCGCCAGGGCCTGCCCGGGAGAGGACACATTTCCTGGCTCCTTCCCCTCTCCAGCTGCACCGTGCAGAACGTATTAACGTGAGTTGACGTGCCGCTATGGATAGGCTGGCCACAGGATGGGAGAGCAGGGGGAAGCCCACTCTGAAATCACCTGTGGGCTCATCTTACAGCTTTAGCAGCTTCCCCCCGAGATCAATTGTTCCCCAGACTTTTCTGTCTCCGTCCAAAAATACGCTCCTGCTGGTGCTCCAAGCCTGGTGCCCTTGTCTCCTGCTGCACTGTGCTGCTGGAGCGTGTTCCTGCTCCCTTGCCCACCTTTGGCCAACTGCTGTCAGGTGCTGTGATCCTCAGCTGGAGCCTTTCACCTGGGATTGCAAACTTTGGAGAAAAGGCACTACAAGAGTTCATTGTCAAATTAAAAGCATACTTGGAGAGATCTCCGATACTGACTGATTAATAGCAACAGTCTCTTTGCTTTGAGTGCTTAATGGGCTGCATTAATTAAGCAAGGAATGAGTTTGGATGGGAAAATAGAGTGTGATTCTGGGAGTCAGCCTTAGTTCTCACAGTGCACGGGCTGTCCCTCTGTTTGTGAAGGACGTTCTTTCCATGTCCACAGCATTTCTTTTGTAGACACCTTAGGCTCGGCTTTCCAGAATGTAAAAAGGACTTAGAGTCCTGAAAGCAGCAATTTCTATGAACCAATTTCATCTGCTGAGCAGCAGCATGCAGCCCTTGCTCTGTGCCTGTTTCATTACTGGCTGCTGTTACCTGTTCTGGGAAGTCAGTATATGTTTCTGATTTTCTTTATGTGGGCATGGACGTGGTCATGGTATTGTTGTGGACGAGTCCTGGAATCAGCATGGATGTTATTCTCAGGGCTTTTTGGCAAATGTTGTTTTTAAAAGCATTCCTGGAAGGTTTGGTGGTTGGTTGTTTTTGTAGTTTTTGTTTCTCTGCTGTTCTGACAGTTGGCAAACATCAAAAAAGAAGATCCACTAAGGAGGCAGATGCTGACTTAGTGGGTACACAGTTTGAATGACAAACCAAGATCAACAGATCATTATTTTTCACAGCAAGCAGAGAGGAGCTGAGAGAAATGGCTCATCTTCGTACCAGCCTGTGCCGGTAGCATCTTTCCCATTCCAGAATGCCACGCAACAGGACAGACTCAGAGGCACCATTTTGGGGTTTTGCTCTGTTTGCAGTTGAGTTCTTTTTCCATTTGGGCAGATACTGGTTTGTTCCAAGTACTGCCATGGCAATAAGGAGACCGATAACCTCATCTGCTCTGGTTCCAATCGGTGGTTATAAGTTGTTGTGTTCCTACCAGCTGTGGGGCTTTATTCCCAGCATCATTCAGCTGATGCTTACAGCAGGTCACATAAGTCTGGGGGATGGGATCTCCTTGCACTCTTCTCATATTCTCTATAGCTGAATTACTCTAACTCTACTGTAAACCTTTAGGTGAATCCGATCCCTGAAATCCTACCTGTGGGTAAGGGATCTCCCACATTCGTGGCCATGTGCTGGTGCCGGCCGTGGCCGTGGGAATCCAATTGATGCTACAGAAGGCCCCATTTTTCCTCAATCTCTTTTTGCTTTTATTCTTTTTGTAACTAAATGACATTTAAGTCTCCTTAGTGTAAGCCGGTAATTGAGTGAGCTAGGCTAGGCTGGCCCCAGTCCCTCTGAAGGCAGTCGGTCACGCCGTGTCTTCTGGACACAGCTGAGAATTGTCTGTACTGTGGTCTCGTTACTGTCGGTATTCAGCAGAGTGCAGACAGGTGATGACTGGGGTGATCTCAGGTTGATGCTTCTGAGTCGCAGCAGTCGTTTTCAGCTCGATAATTGGTGAGCTCCAGAAGCTTCTAAATGGTGTGGTGGAGCTCCTGGGCTGCTCCCATCGTGGGTGTGCTTGTTCCTGAGTTAGAAATGCAGCTTACAGACCACATGCTGCACTGTGATGCTGCGTATGCATCGTTCTCTTTCAGTATTAGTTACGAAAAAAATGAAGTACGAAAGGGAAAACTGGTGCTGCCCTTCCTCCTTCGCCAGGTTGATCAGCATGGGCTGACATGAGGCTTCCTCCGTTAGTTCTGGATCTACTGTTTTCTCAGTAGGGCACCGTGTTTGACCATAACTGCACCTGCTGAAAGTGGAGAGTAAGACAGTTTGCTCTGTGTCTGCGGGCAGCTCCGGGTTGTGAGAGGAGAGGGCTGTGCTGGTACTGTGAGAGGAGGGCAGCTCTCCTCCTTCAGCCCCAAGTGCCTCCATGGGGAGTTCTGCTGATGAACTGACAACCTGTGAAACGTCTGCACCGAATCACTCTGGTGGCCTTCGTGCATCCTTCCCACAGCCTGCTGCTCGGATTTCAGCATGGAGAGAGCAAGTAGAGATGCCATTGGTTGCTGGGGCTGGAGATGGCTTCCTGCAAGTAATGGCTGCTCCTGAACTGCACTGTGTATGGAGAGCGCAGTCTTCATTTTTAAGTAATGAATACCTGCAAGGCAGTGCAGGTTTTCAGAAGAGGAGTGGTTTTGCCATTGCTGGACAACTGTGAAGGTGGAGAAAGCACTGTTTTTTGGGAAACAGATACTGTGTGTTTCAAAACGGGAAGGAATTCCTAATGCAAAGTGAAGGGATGGCTTCAAAATGGTGCAGTAGGAAGGAGATACTTTCTAGACGTTTGATTATGGGGCTGATCTGAATGGAAACACCCAAATCTGTTTTGACGTGATGATTGCAAACAAAGCTAATACAGTTTTCAGAGCCGTCAGTCAGACTCAATGGGGGTTTGTTTCCCTCTGTCATGAATTGTACCACGCACTGCAATTAAAGCCTTTTTTCTGTGACTTGCTGGTTATGTCGCATTCAACGCGTGTCGAGCTGCATTCTAAGTCATCTTTGTCTCGTTCAGAATTCAGTTGGAATTTCTGTAGTATGAAGACACGCTGATAGTTGCACAGCAAATCCTCCTTGTGAATACATGTGCTGAAGTGCCCTAGCATGCACAGTGTGAACCATTGCGTGCGTGGTGTTTTCTATTTCTTTAACCTCCTCAAATTCAAACGTAGCTCTGCTCTTCTTGCTGTTAACCTGATTTCAAGCAGTTGGAGCAGCGCTGAAGCCACGGCTGGAACTGGTTGGAGAGGAAAACCCAGGGCACTCTCTGCCCTTTAAAGGCAAAAAGTACAGTACTGAAGGAGTTTGCAGAAGTTTGCTGTAATCTCAGGCGAAGTACAGGACCTGTAAGTGTGGTGTGGGTCAGCAACCCCAGCGAGGTGGTCACCTCTGGCAGGGTGATGAACCTGTGCCTGTTCTTCAGCAGTGAAATTCCTCCACACCGCTTGGGGACTGCTGTGAGTAACGTGGAGCTGTGGAATGAGGAGAGCGGTATTTTTGCACATCACCTCCTCTGGGGAATAGCACGGGTCAAAAGTAATCGGGCCTCAGGGTGGGCTTTTGTTGTCGGGAAGCAATTCTTCTGAAAAGACTCCAAGCAGAGAGTGCTGGGGCTGCAGAGGGGATGCTGGGAAGAGCAGTTTGTGGGCAGAGCAGCATGGGTGGCAGAAGGGCAGAGCTGAGCTCTGTGCTCATGGTGCTGAGGGGTGGGGACAGCCTTTAAAGCATTGCCTGAAGGTAGCAGTTGAGGAGAGGGTTTTGTAGGGCCTTCAGGGATGTGGTCTGAATGATGTGTGAGTAACTTCAAGTCTGTGATAAGGAATGCTCTGCTTTTGCTCCCTCCAAGCGCTGCGCTATCGCCTAGATTACTTTACTAGATTTCTGCTGGGGATATGGATGCTATATGATGCATTTTCCTCATTTCTCTCTGAAGGGATTTTTCTCTGGTTTTCCATAGCTTTTCCTGAGGTTTCCCTGCCTTAAGTATTTTATTTGTTCCTTGTCGTGGTCTCCCAGGACAAGATGTAGGAGTGGTAGGGACCAGCCTGATTACTCAGTCTGTTTTCCTATAACCACTAAGGGAAGAGAGAAATGAGAAGGAATCGTTCTCCAAGTTTTTCACCCACTGTGCTGTGAGTGATGAGGGTTTTCAGTGTGGGAGAGTGCTGAAGGCCTGAGGAGCAGTAGCAGAAAACATGATGTTTCTACTGATTAATTTCCCCATATATTTCTTACTTGGGGGACAATAAGCAAAAAAAAAAACCCTCTTTTTCCAGACTGACTCAAACATTACACATGCTAACTGTGCTTTTGCACAGGTCAGGGAGGTGTCAAATGAGATGGCAATGAAGGGAGCAAAATGGTTTAGAAGTAGTAAGTGTAGCTCCTGGTGAGGCATCACAGCACAGAAGAGAAATGGGTTGGGGAGCATCTAGAAAAATGAGCATGTACAAACAATTGAATGCAGTAGTGGTCACGAAGAGCTGTTTATTAGCTTGTTGAGTTAAAGGTTTTGTTCAGACAGCTTGGGGGCTGGAGAGGGAAACTGGGGCACTGGGGAGGTGTAAATTGCCAATTCCTGCATTTGTCAGAGTGATAATGAGGCAGGTGTGCTATGTCTGCTCTGGGGATGGTTGAGCAGACCCTCTCCAGGGCCTGGCTTAGCTCTCAGAAGAACTTGGAGGCATTGGGCAAGGAAAGTGCAGGTGGGGCTCTTATAGCACAGGTGGAAGATTTCCACTGTGTAATATCTAATGGCTTCTTACAGGTTTGAGATTCTTTGTCCCCAGATCAGTAATTATGAGAAGCTGCGAGTCTGATGCTAGGACACAGATCCTGAGTAACTCCCAGGCAGCGTAACTCCACTGAACTCAAGGACTGCAGCATCTTTTCTTCTGTCTTTGAGTGTGGATGAGCAGATTGCCTTACACAGACGTGGTAAAACAGGGGTTAATCCTTATTCAGATGCTGCTGTGCCTAATGTTGACATTTAATTGAAGCAAAGTCTAGGAAACTGAAAACGAGAGCAGGAGATTTCCTAAATCACAGTATGTCTAAGTTAGGGATAATTTAATTTCCATATTGGAATTTGCAAGTTTGACCCAAGAGCTGAATTAAGCTTTCCTTTCTATTTGTATTAGAACGGATCAGTTCCTAATTCAGTAGAATTTAAGTCCTGTACTTTAAAAAAAAAAAAAAAAAGGAACTTGGGAGAGTGTTTTGTTCTTCTTCCCATCTGCTACTTCTAATATAGTTTTTACTCAATTGAAAGTAAGTACACCTTCTCCTGCATAACATTCCTCCTTCTGCTCCAGCGTCCCAGTGTAAGTTATAACATGTGCTGCACTCAAGTAG
Source organism: Odontophorus gujanensis (assembly GCA_013399175.1). NCBI lineage: Eukaryota > Metazoa > Chordata > Aves > Galliformes > Odontophoridae > Odontophorus > Odontophorus gujanensis. Next base: position 253,767 of record VXAB01001373.1, read on the forward strand.
AAAAGCATCACTTTTTTTTCTCCCAACAATTACCAAAGGTTACACCAAGAGCAAAGAGGTTATTTAATTTGATGGTTTAGAACCATTCAAGAGAAAGTGCACTTGTCACTTTCCAAACTGTCTAATGCTGCCTTTGCCTCCAGCGAAAGGTTTTGTTTGCAGTGCGGAAGGGTTCGTTCATCAGCTGTTGCCACCTAATTGTTGACATCGTACCTTTGTATTGCTCTTAGTTCAAGGATCATAAGCTTGGTCAGGTTGATTGCTTACCAATTAATCTTAAATGGATTTCTCTGTCTAATCTAATTACCTGTATTTCTGTTCTGTGCTGCTGTTACACCTCTTGTAAGCCTTTCAGCAAACTTGGTACTGACAATACTCAAGGATGCTGTGGTTTGGCATTTATAAATGTCAGAAATCACACATGCTTGTTTCAGCTTGGTCTTTGTTTCTGTCTGTCCCAGTTACAGACCAGCCCCATTGGGTGGTGTCCTGTCTGAGCTGTTACATCTTGATCATAGCTGTCTTACGGGGCAGTCACGTTCAGGGCTGCCAGTCCTATTCTATTATCTTCTAATGATGAAAAAAAAAAAAAAGCTACCTAATATCCTAATGATAGGCTCATGAAATTATGAAGCGTGTCGTGCTGCGCAGTGGAAGATAATAGCTATGCCAATAACAGCAGTAGAACTTGTAAGCATTTATTATTGGAAAGCATGAGAATATTTTAAACACAGCTACAGAATGGGTGGGTGAGCAGTGAGGACTGAGTGGCTCTGCAGGAGACGGCCTTGTATGCAGCTCACTGGGTACTGCAGGCTGCTCCAAGAAGGTCTCTGGAAGTGGAGTTGCACCTTCTTCTTTTTTAATGAGAAAGACATTAGTGTGTGTTTCCATCTCCCTCTATGCCTGTGCTTGTTAGAGTACATCTGCCAATCCCAAGGAGGTGGTGGAGTGACAGTCCCTGGAGGTGTTGAAGAGAAGGGTGGGCATCACGTGGAGGGACACGGTCAAGGGAGGCTGCAGGCGTGGGTTGATGGTTGGACAAGGTGAACTTAGCAGTCTTTCCAACCTAAATGATACTATGAAATAAGCCAGTGGCCAATTCTTCTTTAATTCATATCATTCATTACTTTGTAGTTTCATCTCTACCAGTCAGTAATTTCAAAGACAGCTCATTTGTTTGTTGGGATAGCGATGTGCTCGCTACATGGCAGTGTGCCATCACTGCGAGCAGCCACGTGTCAGCAACTCATTTATCCTCGGTCCTCTCAGTGCCAGGCCCTTAACAAAAATTGCTGTCTGAGTTTTCACCCCCACATCCCTCTTGCTATATATGATTTTCTCCCACCTGCGTGGAGTTCCTCGTGAAGCACTCAGCTGTGCCAGCAGAGCTGCATTGTGTGGAGAAGGATTTCCAGGTCCATGGATGCACTCCGAGGGACAGAGAGCTGCCTGAGAAGTCAGATCCTGTGCGTCACACTAATGGAATAAGGGAAGGTGGCAGAAAAATAATTGCATTCTCTGTGTTAATGAAAGAGCACTTGAAGTCGCTGATGGTTTCACTGACTTAATTACTTTGCAGTGGTGGCAGTCGGAGCCCTTGGTTCGAGGTCTGTAGTAGCAGATACGTGCAGCTGCTCTGCTGTGAACAGGGCTGTTGTGTGCGATGGCAGTTCAGATGTATGGAGGTGCATATGGGGAAGTGAAGGGAAAGGAAGATGAGGTGCTTGGTGATGGGCAGGGACATCTCCCAACCCTGTGCGTGCCACGTGTGCATGGATGTGTGCATGTTCTGTTGAGTGCTGCTGTCTGCATGTTCTGCAGTGGATCTAGCAGGCAAAACATATGCAGTAATTCAGTACAACCTAGAGGGACCATGTAATGTTATGCAAATATTGGGGCCAACCAGTCTGTAATGAGGATCTGTAAGTCAGGCAGAGATGGATGAGTGAAACAGCCATCCCACACCACTGTGTGCAAGATGAACAAAGTGTATAAAGAGGCTCCAACAAAGGTGATAAAAGTGTTTTTGAGTTCTGTGGAGGAAAGTGAATGTTTAATTTCGCTTTGGGGAGTAAAAGAATAGGTGAGTGGTGCTGGGATTATCCTTGAGTGTTTTACATGGGACAGAGCTGTGCTGCATCATATGAGAGTGCATGACAGCAGTTTACAGAGACTGTGAAACGAGGCTGGTTTCAGTGTTCACTTGGATTAGTACTTCTTGGCTGAGTCAGGCCCTACATTTTTCCCCTGATTATTTCAAAGGCTGAACAGGACACTGATCAGCATCTTGGAGCAGTGTGTTGGTAAGCACCAAGTCATCATAACCAGTTGTCCAAACAGCACGTGTACTGACACCTGACTTCTGAATACTTCTTAAGTTCAAGTGGTAATACAGAAAAGCTGCTGCTTATCAGATGAGTGATTGACCCCAGATCTTTGTGGAGCGTTGAATTCTCATTTTAAATGCAAGTTAGATTTTCTTTTTGTTTTGTTTTGTTTTCCCTTTTAGAGCTGCAGGATGTGGTGCAGAGCAATAGAAGCGTGCAGTTACCTGCCAAGTTTGCATTCAGAGGACCAAGGGGATCTGTCCTGTGCTGACACCTGCCCTGTCCCAAGTTCTTTGCTGGTGGTAAGATTGCAGCAGCTGTGCTGGGTGCTCTGTGTCAATGGGTTTTATTATTTTAGGATTGTGATTTCTGTGGTGTGTCTTGCCAGGCTGTGCATTTCTGTATCGTCTGGCTTGAAATTATATTCCCTCTGTGAAACAGTTTTCTGATAAACTGGGAGGGCTTATTCATCTGCTTCTGCTGAACTATGTATAGAACTGAGCTGCAGCCATGATTTGTACCCTTGTAGTTGTTTATTCTCTCTTCCTGGGAGTCTTGATGTCTGTTGGAGAAATCTATGGTGTGGGACGGTGTCGTGGCAGTAGTGAAGAGCTGGGTTCAAAGTGGGAGGCAGCCATTCCAGAACGTTTTTATTTTTAGATCCTCCTTTCCTTCGTCTTGGATGCTGCCTCTCTGCCCTCCTTCAGTGTGATTGCTGCCAAGCTGTGTGAGACAACTTCAAACTGACATCCAGCCACAGCTTGAAATGCGCCTTGAAATCTGTTTTAATTAGATACGAGCCGTAATAATTTAATTACAGATCCACCCACTAAATTGTCTGTTTTGAATTTTAGCAGCCACATTGTATACAGAAACAAAATCTTTGGAGCAATTCCCCCTGATTCCTACCAAGGGCACTGAAGCTAGGAGTGCAGCACCAGGGAGCTCTCCTTGTTTCACCTGCAGCTTGCTCATCACCACGCAGTGTGTAACATCCAAGGGTAGGGGACAAGGGAGCTGTGCAGGGTCTGGACCATGGGTCTTATGGGGACATGGTGGGGGTGTGCTGGGCTTGGAAATCTTAGAGGTTGTTTCCAACTTTTGTGGTTCTGTGATTTCCACAGAACATTCCAAGTTGGAAGAGACCCACAGGGATCATTGAGTCCAACACAGCTGGAACTTAGCTCCCTGTTCCTGTGGGTGTTTCCTGGTGCTGAGGAAGCCCCCAAAGACAAGTGGGCAATGCATGGCTGGAGCTGGGAGGTGTCCCACTGCTTTATGAACAGAAACTCTCAAATAACTAGTTGCTATCAATTGGAATTAAAGGGGCATCACACGTTGAAGATGGGATTCCATCTTTCATTGTAGCTGTATAGAGGCTGTTGTCCCAGAGGAAGGGAACAGTGCTGAGGTTGCTATGCAGTGATCTGCATACCATGAGATACAGCCATCTAAACATGTAGTTGGCAAGAAGACTGGTAACTGTCATGCTCTTGACCATATTTAATAATTAGAATAGACAAAGCCACTCAGTGATGTGGGGTGCTGGTTGGTTTGTGCTGCCATGCAGCGGGCTGGCAGGCGAGGAACGTGCTGCAGGAGAGGCTGGGGGTGACCCTGAGCACTGCTGATGGACACCACTTGAGCCCTCAGGCATGAATGGAATCCTTCCAGCAGTGTCCATTATGAGCAGAAATGGCTGTTCTTAGGCACAGAGTGACAGCAGAACAACTGTCCTGGGGAAAATACTTGCAAAAGTACCAAAGCACTATGTGAACGTACCTGAAACACTCTTTACTGATCAAGTGGGAAACAGTAATCTTATTCATTCTGAATTATCTAAAATAAGGCATTAAGAGCGTTCTTGAAGGGCTTAGTGTTTTACTTCGGAGTGTCTGAAGAAATACTGTAGAGAATATTGTAGTTGACAGCACAAATTTCCCTTCTGTTATTCTCATTAGCATTATGGTGTAACATTTACTTCTGCTTTGCTAGAATACAGATTCAGCGTGATCTTTAGATTTGAACTGTTCTGTACCTTTGTATTCACAAGTGAATAATTTCCAGTTTGGTAGTTTCTTCATTTCCTGTGTGTAAATTCTTAAAACTCGTGAAGGATGTTTCTTCTAAACTTCTGGGCTGTTATTCTGATATCCTGTGAATGGGATTTCTTAGTGGGTGAGCAGTTGGTTGAAACGCTGGGAAATCTAAATTAATTCTCCTTTTTGTTGCCTGAGGTATAAAATCCCATTTAAATCAGTCCTGAAACCTGCTGGGTGGGAGCCTGCATTCACATGGGCAGTGGGTGCTGGAAAGCAGCTGCTGTGCTGTAAGCTCAGCTGGGACTTAGCTGTGTGCTCATGGTACATCAGCAGGGACCCTTGGGATGGGGCCGGATGTCCTGAGGATGAATCCTGCCATTACCCGTGGTGTGATCAGGCTGTGCTGCTTCAGCCAGCTGCCTCTGGAGCAGGAAGATGGCACGGCACTTGTCAGGTGCTCCTCTGTTTCCTTGGCTACAAGATTGTTTAAATGCCATCAATTTTATTGGCGTTAATGAAAACCTTCTGGGACACTTTGTGTGATAGGCAGCAGCCTCCTTTGCGTCGCGGGCTGTGACAAAGCATTGGCTGTAGGAATGTGATGTTTTGGGTACCAATCGTTCACCTCCTGCTGGGAGAAAGCAGTTTGGGAAGAGAGAAATGCTGAAACTCTGTAGGTCTCCACACTGAGCATCCTCAGGTGATGTACTTTATTGTTTGAATCTTTCATTCTGTGGCACAAATATGCTACTGAGACTTTTTTCTTCCCAAAACCATGTATGTGTTTCTTTGCAAACACCTATAATTATGTCAGAATTGTATAAAAGGTTTTCTATTTGCATAGAATAGCATTAATTTTGCATTCTTCTCTCAAATGAAGCACAGAGAAGGAACGAATAATTTATTCATGCAAAACCAACCCACATGAATCATTTATTTATCACTTCTGGTAATTTCTCAAGCTCCCTTTTATGCGTCAGGCTGCAAATTAATAAAAAATTTCTAGGGATTGGTTTTGTCCAGGGAAACCTAATAATTCCCTCAATAGCTTCCCTGTGCTGGGGATTCGCATTGTGCTGACTTGGGGAGGAGGTCCATAGGAGGGATTTTGCTTGTTTGTTAAATGAAGTAGCTATCTGAAAGAGCAGTTGTAAGAGAAACAGTTCTCAATCTTAATAAAGAGTTGAACACAGAATTCTTCTTTGTCAATCCACGAATTCTGAGCAACTCCCTCGATTACGTTAGGTTTTATCACCCCGTGTAAGGTGTGAGATCTGCAAGTGCACAGAGGGGTGAATGAGAGGTGTCTTGACTTCCTAGAGCTGTGGTCCATCTCCTGCATCACAGTTTAACAGAACAAGTTCTGCTTTGCTGAGCTCAGGGGTGAATGGCCCATTGAGGCAGAGCAGGGTTAGATCCACTAGAGAATATTTTGAGTCCAAGTATGGTAGATTAGGTGGTGTTCCTTGAGCCACCTTTTGGGGTTCAGGATGGGTTTTGCTCGGTGCTTTGTTGCTGCAGAGCATCCCCTTCCACCTGTGGGGATTCATCGGTGCTGTGAAACAACAGAGAGTGCATGTGCCCAGTAGAATGAGGGGCAGATGCTAGGATATGTCATAACTGAGAATTACACAAGGCTATCATTTTATGCTGTGCTAAGAGCTTCGCAAATATGGGAAGATTACCTTAACAAAGATGAAAAGTGATTATTGCGCTGTCTTTTTTTTTTGCCACTACAGTCAAGGGCCTGTCAGGATGTCCATTATGCTGGAAATGGCTGTGGGGGCTAATCAAAGTGTGTATAGGGAATACTTGAGTGGAATTAAAACCAGGAGGAGAGGTGCAAATGTTTTGTTTAGTGTTCTGATTAACTTTTTTTTTTTCAGTAAATGGGCTCTTGAACTCATCGTTGGCATTTCCACGTAGACTTAGGTTAGACCCTTTAAGTAAAGTGAAGTGTAGAACCATAGAAAGGTAAGTAGTTACTGTTCGATGGATGCTTCATAGCTCTGTTGGAAATACTTGCTCTCAAAATGCACATGTTTGTGTCACAGGAGTCCCTGCCATCATGCCAGTCATCATGCTCCTTTTCTGCCATCCAGCAGATGAGCTAACTACACTGAATGCTGTATTTTGGGACGCTCCCTTCTTAGCAAGGCTCCTTCCCTGATGGGAGGGGTGACAGCAGAAAAGCTGAAGTTTCTTTACCATCTGCCACTGGGTTAATGGCAAAGTCCTCACCTTGCTCTGGTGTCCCAGTGGTCAGACTCTTGTACCTCGGTGTTGAAACGATCTGGTATTCCCTGTGGTTGTTAATTTGGTAACAAAAACACTTTAACATTTGCTGCGTCTTCACAAGTTCTAGTTTCAAGGGTAATTAAATAACTCATTATATCTGGTAACATTAAGTGCATTTTTGATTTTACTTGTATCCTGAACTTTGCTTCGGCTAAAAATAGTTTTTTATAAATGGAGCTGAAAGGAGAAACAAGGGATAGATGTCTACAAGTTTGTGAGTTATGGGTCAGGGAAAAGTGTGGGTACTGTCTATCTCAGAAACAAAGCTACGCATGCTGATTGGTCTCTCTGTTTTGTTCAATGTCTTGGTGGATTAAAAAAATAATTAAAATGTAATTAAATTGATCCAAGCCACATGATGGTTGTTTACATTTAAGTTTGGCTATTCACTTGCTTGAATCTAGGAGCTAAAAATGCTAATGCTAAATAAACCGTATTTAAATCCATTGATACGGTGCACATTGACAGCAGCAGGCTCTTCCTGTGGAAAGGAATTGCTGTGTTGCTGAAGGCTTGACATTTTTAGGTTTTGCAAGTACAACTTGAGTTTTGCAGATCTTAAAGGTGAGGCAACGATTTCTGCTCCCAGCTCAATAGAGGAACAGAAAAGGTGAATTGTGAGTGGTTGGATTTAAAAAGATTTAGGAAACACGTTTAAAAGCCACAAGGACAACCTGAAACAAGGAAATGCAAGCTTGGAAATAACTCATTTGCTTCTGAATAATTAAAAACTCCATGTGAAATGCATGATAATGTGTTAGTCCTCAGTTAGCTAGCAATGCTAATTTGTTCCATGTATTATAGTTGGCAATTTATGTCCTTCTGCTAACAATATGCCAATTAAACATTCTTGCATTTTATTAGTCATTTCCCTCTGTCGGTTCTTCTTGAACATGAACATTACAGTGCAGTTTTCACAAGTACACAGGTGATTACCAAGATGCATGGATGAGTGGCAGCAGTTGGTGCTTGGTGCCAGCAGCTTTGCAGAGTGCTAACAGTTCCCAGGGTAAATGGCATACATAGAAACATAGGTCCTTTCCAACCTAGTGTTTCTGCAAGCCCACTTGCAGTTCAATTACATGCACGTGCAAATGCTTTGCTTCTCCCTTCATAAATACCATCTGGTTTCTGGATGTCCTTCTTTGATCCAGGGTCTTGCATGTGCTTTTCCCTGTGAGTCTTGGGCTGCATGTTGCTTCTGGAGAAGGTACCCTGTACTTTGGACTTGAAGCACATGCAAACAGAATATTTTCACTTCACACAGTGACTTACTCTAACGTGTGTTCTGTAGACTGGCATTAAGCTCTGCTAATACCTAAGGGAAAGCCTCTGTAATGGGTGGGAAATTCTTTCTCCAAAGTCACCAACAGTGAATTGGGAAATGAGAGCTCAAGTGGATTTCTTAATAAGTCAGCCATGGAGTAACAGTGAGGTGGCTTTAGTGATAGCTGTTCTGCCTTGGCTTGAAAAATGATTTATTGGGAATGTTCTGAATGTGTTCCTGTTAGGTAAAGAATAAGGCTTGAAGTGAGATGGCAGATGTGCTCCCTCCTCTCCAAAGGAAACAGTCCAATTTCTGCCTCCTGTTGTCATCAGTGGCCTTTGTTCATTGCAGCGGTGGCGCAAGAAGTGCGTGTGGAATGGTTCAACCTTTTGCATATATCAGGCACTTAGTTTAATAGCTTTATCTCAGCAGCATCTTGAGAGTAGAATGAAAAATGACTTCTCTCTTGTTGCACTTTGATAGCTTTGAAGCTTGCATTTTGAAGCAGCGTTGAACATAATAGGCTTGAACTGGATGCGCCGTAAAAGAGGCGGTCGGTTCTTCCTCCAGGAAACTGAGCTGTGTCAGTGCTGAGGTGTCCCCTTCTGCGTGAGGGGGGGATGGTTTCATGGGAGCATAGGAATAGTCATAATTGGCATCAGTCGTTTGAGGTACTGTCAACAGAATGCCATTCCTAATCTGCTTTTTTGTTGTTGTTGTTTCATTTGAGGATGAATGCACATGGCACGTAACAGCACGTTTTGTAGGTGGAGGCTTGTCCTTTTGATGCATTAAGCAGTGTCAGAGTTCCTCTCTTGGGCTCCCATCTGCATAACTGTGTGAAGACCTGGGGAACCCGCTCAAGTTCATGCTCAACCAATTTCTAAGACACAGTGGATTTCATCTGTAACTTCGAACGTGGTTCTCGGTTGTAAGTCTCACTAATCTTCTTAAATAACTCAATGCTTCATATGATGGATTGTGTTAACAAAGACCAGAACAGTGATCAGAGATTAAAGAAGCTGAAATACATAAATAAGCTTTGTCTGTGACAGCCAATTAAAACGTGAGTAGGAGAGTGAAAAATGCCATGCTGGAGGGTTTACCTGCAAACACAAGCAATTGTTCCACCATCAGACATGGCAGAAGTGATTGTGAAGTAATTGAACCACAGATAAGTAAGCTTTAGGTAACTAATTAGCTGTAGCTCCTTACCAAAACAGTGTGAACAGCAGAGCTCGTTGCTGAGTGGCAGTGCCACCAGCAGAACCAGGCAGCTGTTGCTGTGCTGATGGCTCAGTGACAGATCGCTGGGAAGCTGTGCCAGAGATGTGACATCTTCCATCGTCAGTAATGCACTTCTCTGCTGTTTCTTTCTCTGTGCAATCTTGTGTACAGGGCAAACTGTGCTCCTGAACAGCTGTGTCCCATCGCTGGCGTTCATCGTTACGGGTCTAGGTGGGAGGTGGATGTGGACTTCTACAAAAACAAACAAAAAATCCTCAAACCTTTCTCTCTCATTCTGACAACTTGTTAAATTTAAACAGCAATTTAAAATTTTTGCATGTCTGCAAAGGATCATCGTGTAGATGTTTAATGAGCAAAATCCATCATCAAAAAGAGGATGGTGCACGTTGTCCTGGGAAGCTTGCTCAGCTGAGCAACGAGAGCTGCTGGCCCTGTACTGAGCTGTGCCTGTCAGTTATCACAGTAGGTAACTGTGAACCAGAAACCCAAACTTGTGGTGTATCCCTGGCCCTGTGAACCACAGTAACACCACGGCCTTCCAGCATGTCAGTTTTCCAATAGGAACATGCTGTCTGCGATGGGGAAGAACCCCATACCCCCACTCATCCTGACCAGGGCCTTCAGGCACCCCCATGAATGTGAAGTGTGTGTTACACCTGCATGAATTACTGAGCTATTCAGGCTTTAATCACCAAATTTGCTGCACACTACCCTAAAAAGCTAATGAAGAGATGCTTGGGGCGATCTACTGGAGACAGTAGTTGGGTTCAAGGAAGATTTTTGAGGAAGCGAAGGTACGGTGCTCTGATACTGATAATGTGTCAAACTGTAATTTGTACTGGGTTAAGTATGGGGGTAAAATTCAGAACAGCAAATCCAGGTGCTCCATAAAACAAGTTAAGACTAATTCTCACTCTGAATCGGAATAATGCACTTAATGCAATATAAATATTTCTAAGTAAATGAAAGATTTTATGGAGCATTAAAAATTTATAGCTCACCAGTTGCCTTAAAAATGCATTTCCCTTCTTTGAGCTCCTGTGCATTCTAGCCAGCCTGTCCTCAGCTGTGCCTGGTTTGTTATGGCCTTCTTATTCCTGAGCAGTCATTACAAATGCCCTGAAGTTTAAGTGAATGCATTTGTGGTGGTTGCTGTGCAATGACTGTTCTGCTCTGTAAATAGACTATAAATTATGGATGGGGAATTTATGAATTAATCTATAGTAGGTATCTGATGCTTATAAATATTGTATGATACCTTGCAGCCTCTTTATAACGTGCTGCAGGAGATCCTTAGGTGCAGGGGTTTGTGCTCGTATCAGAAGCTGTTCTGATTTTTGCAGTGATGTTTCAGTTCATCTTTCAGGACTTCACTTTGCAGCGCACAGAGCAAAATTGTCCAACATTGCATCGGTGCAGTGAGGGATGTGCCTCCCTTCTCTCTGCTGGGAAGGGAGGTAAGTCAGGAGTTTGGTACCTCTGGGGCTATTTTTTCTTTAACCTGTGTCCTCTGAATAATACGTGTTTTCCCCAGGTAGCTAATTACGGGGTGAGATTAATGTGGAGGCAGGTTTCCACCACCGCTGCAGATCTCAGTATGTGGCTGTTAAAGCACTGTGCTGTCAGCTGAGCGTGGTGCTGAAGCGTTCTGTGTGCTCAGAGTGGGGCTGAGATGCAGTGGTAGATGTGAAGGGGTGCTGCAGTCAGCTTGGGGATGAGGTGAAAGGCAAATGGAGAGAGAGAGGGCAGACCTCTATTTGCTGCTTCTGCTGCGAATAGTGAGACTGTCTAGGTAGCTTCATGATGATCTGTGCCCATAGATATTCAAAGGCAGTTATTTATCCTGTGTGGAAGAATGATGTGTTATGTCAGAAGGCGTAGCGAATCTGGGGATGTAAAAACATTCAAAATGCAACAGGACAGCAGGTCTCTGAGCTTTGTCAGATGGGCTCTGTGATCAGGAGCAGCGGAGAAAGAATGTCTTGCTTTCTTACTACTTGCTTTTACCATTTCAGTAGCAGTGCTGTGAGATGAGGGGCTTGGTGCCACTCCTGTCACTGATACAGGATGCTCAGGTCTCATCACATGCATTTCTCCCACTCCGTCTCTTCCTGACTACCCATGTTGTCTCACCTCTCTCCTGTTGGCTGTGTAACCTCCAGCTCTGGAGGGCTCGTCTCATTCTTCGTACTCCAAAGTCCTCAGAACCTGGCAGTCCTTAGGAACAGCAGGCACGAGGAGGCCTTGGACATGAGAGACCTGGATCAGGATGTCACTGTTGTTGTTTTTTGTTATTTGAATGCACTGCAGTCTTGTTATCATCTTGACATTTCATAATTTGAATGCTGGAACAATACTGAGATTGTGGATGGAAGAGAATGGGAGGAGGGAGCACACATCCAGCAAGGCCCCAGCTGGTTCTGCGTGCCACTCCTGCACCCCTGGAAGCCATGGGGCCAATGCCTGCTGCTGCTGGTGCAGACAGCATCATCTGCAGAATGAGACTGCTTCAAATCCGAGCTGTGCCATGATGTCTGGAATACAGCGGTTGTTCTTTGTGCTTTTTTCAATTCCAGCTTTAAAATTGATGTCTAAGTAGTGCTTTTCTCACTGTGGTGAATTAACTGTTAGTGCACAGTGGAAGAAAAATGCTTCTTCAAATACAGGGATTTTTTTTATGGCCATTAAAGAAGAAAAGAAAGTGCGGAAGGGGATTGTTGTGTTGGGGGGGATGGACCTGAGGTTCTGGCCATGATGGCTCTGAGGGGACCTGAGCCTGTAGCTGAGCATCCTTGTTACACTGCTCATGTGTAACAAGGAATGTGCCCATGAAACGTGGTGTGCCCTTGGGGGACTTGCACCCGAACTCAGGTACGACTGGAAGTTTTTTTCAGATGAACATAACTGAGGCATATTTGTCTGTTTTGCTTTCAGCTGACCAAAGCCTTTTGCTGTTTGCAGGAAGCAATCATTTTGCTTCCAGCATCTCTGTTTACTGAGAAATAATAAACACTTGCGGGAAGGTTTATCTTGCTGTACGATCCTCCAGGTGCCAATTTGTTTTTATATAATTGGAGTCTTCTTGTGTCCTTACTTAATTTCTGAAATCCTTCCAAGGTGGAAAAGGAACACCTGTCTAAAGCAGGGGACAGATTTAAGCACCAGTGGGAAGTGGTGAGAAATGGCAAACGGTGCTTGTTCTGACCAGGCTCGGGAGGAGGAGCTGAGTGCACACAAGACAAACTTACACTGAAGGTCATCAGTTGGTTCCCAGGGATGAGTGTTCCCATACCAGACCCTAACGAGTGTCATTAGGAGGCAATTCAGAGCTCTTAATGCTGCAACCAGGTGGCAGCAGCACCGAGGGTCGGTTTCTGGCCGTGCTCCTTGAGGGAGATGGATGGCAGAATAAAGGCACAGCCTCCACCCACAGCACAGTCACCCATTAATTCCTTCTGTCAAGCTCTAAGCTGCATTTCCAACCTATGATATAATACTTCAGGTTTGGGTTATTTTTTTTTAAGCTTTAAGTAAGTACTCTAAAAATCTAATGTCTTTCCCTGGAGGCTCATGGAGAATAAAATCCAGCAGTTCATTTTCAGATAATGTGTTGGTTTCCAGTTTTAGGATTCGTTCTGATTCTAACTGAACTACACAGGTATTTCCCAGAGTAAAGTCTGACTCGGGCTGTGCTCGTTTGTGTCTCCCTGTTGCCCTGCAGCTGGAGGAGGCTTGAAGGTTGGAATTAAAGCCTGGGTGTGTGTTGAATGAAAACCACTTGGGAAAATAGCAATGGGATGTTCTCAGGGTCCTTCCTGACCCCAGACTGAAGCAAAGAAAGCAATAAAACATGATTAAATGATGTATTGATTTGAGTAGCTGAGTGGAGTTATGTCTCAAGCTGCAAACATGATTTGGACCTGTTTCTCTTGTAATTCGACAGGCTAACAGAGAGATGGTTTCTGAACTATGTGGCGTTCGTGTTTTAATGGAAACATACTTGAAAATGTTATTAAATGTTGCTTTGACTTATAGTAATAATAATGTCATGAATAATTTAAAAAGAGAGCGTTTCTCAATTTGGGGGCCTGCAAAGGAGAGAGATGAGTAACCTGGGCTCTTGTTGTAACCGAGTGAATTGCTTTGTGCACCAAAGGCTGAAGGGCTCTCTGTGTTTATAGGAAAAACCTTCACTGGAGGGCATCCCTGCATTGGCCCGTTGGTGTTAGTGGTGCTGGAAGGAAGGAGAACCAGTCCTGCTGCGATTCTGGACTGCCTGGTGCTGAATTCCACAGGTGCCAGTGAGGAGGAACTGCTGCTTCTCAGGTAGGCCTAGCACAAAGCTTGATGGGCCTTGAACTGTATCCTTGTCAGCTTTAACAGCCCTCAGATCATCTGTCACCAGTGCTTGCTTTTAGTAGCAGTGGTAGTTGATCGGCTGCCAGCAGCGCGGGAGGAAAATGAGCTGCCTGAGCTGCGAGGACTATTTCTGGAGGTGAAGCCTGACGCTGAGCTACATGGCAGTCCCAGGGATGAAATCAAAACATTCCTGCTGCCCTTGGTGGGTTTAGGCAGGTTGCCATGTCAGAGATGTAACAGCAAGGCACGGCATCAGTGGGTGAGCGCTGGCTGTTCCCCCCCACTACGTGGCTGGTACTGGTGGAGCCTGCAGCACTGGGAAACTGGAGAGTGGAACGATGTTTGGCTTTGGTCTGGTGGTGGTTAGTGGATCAGTGCTGCACTGACTCCAGGTGGTACTGCACAAGGGCAGGTGACACTGCAGCACTGGGAGCGCATCCTGACCACCCCATCCTGAGCTACTCCTCCTCCTGATGGAGCGTTTGGAAAACTTGGTCTTTCTGTGGTGTGCTTTTAGTCCAACCTCAATCTGCTCTGGAGAGAGAAATCTAATGCAGTTTTAGCAGCAGACTTCTAGCTATTCGGCATGCTATTTTCTGCAGGAACTGAAAGCTGAAGGTGGCAGACAGGCACGGAGCCAGATGGGATGTAAAACTCAGGATCTGGTGTAGAGTGAGAGGGCTGACTGCTGCCCTGGGATCCCAGCAGCTCTTCCTACAGGAAGTGCTCTAAGAGCTTCCCTTTTAGAGCCATGTAAAACACACGTTGGTGACATACGAATTTCTTTGTGCGCATTTATGCACATCTTTTATGCACACACGTGAGAATTGCAGCTATTATTACCTGCATGCCTTACCCTGTGCAGGATGTGTGCATGGAGCAGGAGCAGCCCATGGTTGGCCCTCTGATACAACGTGAACGTTGCATTTAAAATGTTCTTCCTTCTTGAGAACTGGAGTAAGGTTGCAGGGCCACATCAAATTCTGTCTACATTTGTGGCTTTCTTTGTTCTTAGTGAGTCTTGATAATAGATAAATGGCCATTATTATGTTATGGAAGCACAGTCAGAAAGGCACTGCGCCCTCTTAACGTGATATGTGACTTACCAGGAGCTCCTGAGCACTTGCAGGCTTTCCCTTTGCTGAGATCTGGCAGGTCAGTTTTGCTGCAGGTGCAGTTTGCCTGGGCTTCTGGGATCACAGCTTCAGTCTTACGTTACTTAATGAATGCATAAATAATTACTGTTTAGCAGTGAAATGGAGCAGTGTCGTGGAGAGGGTGATGCTGAAATCCGGTCTCAAAGCTGCAGGCGGTGCAGCCGTGTCTTTGTGTTCTCTCAGTGCTTAGCTTTGTGTTTGTGGTGGTAAAAACGTTCCCTCTGCACAGTGGCCCCAGGGAGTGACAGTGACAGGGAGGGCGGCTGCTGGTGCACACAGCACTGGGATGATGGAAAGTATGAAATGCAAAGGATGCAATCTTGGAGCCCGCTCCTTGAGATAAAAGCAGCCGCCAGAATGATGAGGCTGTTCTTCTTCACAACTCATTTTTATTGTCAGAAAGGAAACGTGATAATAAAGCTTAGATTCACTTGTATTTATTTAGAAATGTCATATTATTGTACTCTTCTTTGCTCCTAACATTTTTATCTGCGTATTTGAGAACTCCTCTCTCTGTAATCTGTAGTGTAACCTACTTAGATTTCTCAGCTTCATTAGCTATGTTTCGTTTAGGATCTTATCTAGGGAAATTATTCTCTTATTTCATATTTCAGTATCTCTATGCTTCCTTTATGCTTCATATTAACCGTAACTCATAATCTGAATTATTGGCAGATTGCTTTGTACGAAGGATGCTGGTTAAAGTAACCATATTCTTCTGCTCTCTTACGTGAATGACCCTGAAGTTAAATTCTTCAAACATTAAAAAAAAAAAACAAACCTTAACAATTTCACCTTTAGTTGTAAGAGACTGTGAACATCACAAGGCAGCTCTGAAATCCCACAGCCGGGGCCTTACGCTGATCCTGTCCCCTCCTGGGATCCTCTGTGCTCCATCCTGACATTTAACCTTTACTTATCTTACTCGTTCTGTCAGCTGTAACACAGTTGCACAGTTGTTTTACCCCATCTACGTCATCAAACCAAACACAACCCAGGTAGATAAAACAGGCCTGGGATTCCTGGGTATGTCCCAGGGATTTGATAACGTATGTTGGTCTTTTCCCTCCTGGTTACTTTATATATGTAAGTAAATTGAGAGTTTTGTGATACAGGTTATTAAAAGGTGGAGATGCTGCTGCCCTCCACGGATGGAGCTGTTGGCTCTGTGGGGATGCTGGAGGTACAGGCCGTGCGTTTTCCTGGGTTAGATTCATCAGATTGCTTCAGGGGAGAGGGACAATAAAAACCCATCAACTGACTCCACTGAAGGCAAACAGAAGAGCAGAGTGTGTGCATGGCTGCAGTGTATTCCTCCTGTGGTGAGTTGGTATAGGTTTACACGCTCTTCTTTGGGCTTTGGCTGCAATGATGTCCAGATGTTCCCTGTGTTATAAGCTCCCTTACAACCAGCATTCTGAAACATGCCACGTGCATTGCTGGGTGTTCTGTGCCTGCTTCTGATGATTGACTTCCAGCCATTTCTGGGCTGATTTGCTGGTAGCTCAGGTCAGCCTGCAGCATGTTGTAGGCAGTGCTGGGAACTTCATAGCAAAAGCCATTACAGCTGTGAGCTTTCAGATGCTTGCTTTCACAGTTCGCTGGTCTCAGGCAACAGCTGCTCCTTTTCATCTGCCTCTTTCTTTTGTTCTGCATTTGTTCTGTATGGGGAGTGACTTTTGCATCAATTGTGTCAGATCAGGTGGCTTTTTTTCCCCTTAAATTCAATCTAAAAGTTTAAGATGACTTTGCTATCTTTTATTCTGATTCTTGTCAATTGCAGTGAATTATTTATAAAACAGTTCAGCCTTAAAATAAATTTCCTGTGGGAATTTCCAGTGTTGTCAGCAGACTGCAGTTTCATCAGGCCACAAACCCAGTGGATGAAGGGGATGCAGCTGCTTGGTGCCCAGGAGCTGTGTGCTTAGCAGGACAGACCTTGCTTTCACTTGGTGCTGCCTGAATGTGGTGAGCCAGTGAGCACCAAGGTCCTGCCACCCCAGCACCGCAGAAATGATCTTCAGAGAACGTTCTGGGATGCTCTCATAGAACCATAGAACTCATTCAGGTTGGAGAAGACCTCTAAGATCCCCCCAACCCACCACCCCATGCCCACTGCCCATGTCCCTCAGCCACATCTTCACATTCCTGGAGCACCCTCAGGGACAGTGACCCCACCACCCCTTGGGCAGCTCGTGCTGGCACCTGACCGCTCTTTGGAGAAGAAATTGTTCCTAATACCCAACGTGACCCTCTCCTGGCACAACTCAAGGCCATTACCTCTCATCCTATTTGTCTGTCAGCGTCCCTCTGCAACCTCTTCCTTTTGGCAGGGGTTCCCATTTGGGCTGAGCCTTGAAACCTTTGTCATAAGTTCTAGTCACAAACATGAAAAACTTCCTCAGCCTTTGTTTATTGTCACTACAGACAAAGCACAGATCAATGTGACAGAGGAATCAGGTCAGAAGGGCCGTCTTGGCTTTTAGTTTGAGTTAATCAAACTGATGCAAAGAACATAAATCTTCACGAGCACTGGCAAAGACCCTGCGAACGTGACTGACAGTTTGGTAGTGGAGGACAGCTAGATAACATTACCATATGGAACAAGACTCATTTAAGAGCTTGTCACTAATTATTTCACTGTTACTGCTATCAGGATTAAAAATAAATGGAATTTATTTATGTCATCATCATTCTTCTCCTAAAAAAGACATTGTAATCTGTCCTCTATGGACAAAGGATGGAGGGCAGTGGCTGCTTCCTGGAATCCCCATCTCAGAACACGAGTGCTGCTTCAGCATTGCTCAATCCAAAAGCTATTCAGCTGTGACTGCAGACTGCTCTGCATCGTGCAGGCACACTTTACTCTATTGAAATATTTTGCAAAGAAAGAAATGTAATTTGGAAGTGGCTGTCAATAGTCTTTAAAGCAACTGAAGTAATGTGTGTGTAAGATACTTATGGTTTTGAGGGCTTTGCTCACAGTTGCTTCTTTGCTCAGATAATTGGCACAACTCTACCTCACACTGCTAACAATAGAGTAGCATTTTGGATCCTGGATTTTGGAGCCTGTGAGGTCTACATTTCCAGAGTAAGCACCTGGGTGTCTTCCTGCCTGTTATTTGTACTGATGAGATGAACATCTGACATTGATATGCCTTCATTTCATAACTTCCCTTTCAAACACTTCAGAGCTGCAGAATAATGACATGATAAGGATATGCAGAGCAGAGTTACAAAGCTAACAGACTGAGTAATGCGATAGCAGCAGGGTGCAAGGTTGTGTCTCTGAGGTATAAGGCAAGGTGGAAAAATCTGAAATATTGAAGAGGTTATGGACTCTTTGTGACAATGTGAGGGCTGGGAGACCTGGGGATGCTGGTGGGAGCACGGAGGGGCCTTCTGGAAAGGAAAATCAGCATGTTCTTCTGCAGGAGCTGGGATTTGTGTTTCCTCCTCGTTCTGGGTTCACAAAAGCAGCATTCCCAACAGACTTAGAGCGCTGCAGCATTCCGTGCTTGAGATGAGGGTGGCTTGATTTCTGCCCATCACAGTGATAACTCTGGGGGATATCATTATAGGGACTCTTTAATGACTTTCTTGGAGGTGTAAGCTTAATCTGTCTCATACTGGGCTTTTCTCAACTATTACTCTTTGTACAGCTTCTATAAATTACTAATGACATTTTGTTTAGCACAGGAATGCCAATGAGCTAATTATTCAAAACAACGTAATTAAGTTTAGCACTGTGGGCTCCACGAAGCACCACCACTCAGTTGGGTCAGTTGGTGTGAGTGATTTATTGACTTATTTATTACTACTCGTGATTTATCGTGAGTTTGGATGTGAAGAACCTCTCTGCAGAAGAATCTGTCTGCTGCTTGGAAGTGTGCTGCTTTGCAGTGGCTTCCAGCATGCTTCAGGTGCTCTTTGTTGGAGAGAATGTGTTGCTTCAGGCAAAGGGATCCAAAGGCTTTGGCAGAGGTGTTTGGAAGTTGGGGGTCTGGAATTTGGAAGTTGTGAGCTGGAGATTTGAATTACTTAGACATCAAAACATTTATTTTAGGAAACGTTTGTTAAGGCTGTTGGGATGGTCTCCCTTGTCCCTGCAGCTTTTTGTGAAGGCAGTGGAAGGGAAATGATACCTCTAACAGAGGGCTGACCACTGCCTGTCCTGCTGTCTGCTCTGGTTTCTCCTTACAGTCCGATGGAGCCCTCCCAGTGCATTCTGACAGTGCCTTCCATGGAGGGGTCTGTTCAGAATGGGTCTGGAGCACTCTCCTCTGCTTCTCATATTCTGGTCAGTTGCACCAATGTTACTGTCTGGGCTCTCCTTTCAATCTGGCTGAGCCTGTGTTCTTTAATCTGCCTTTCCTGTTCCTTCTCTGTTTTATTTCTGTCTCCCCTCACTTTTTTTTTGTGTTTTTTTCCCCGTCTCATCTCCCGTCTCTTTGCTGTGAGGAAAACAAGAAGCAAAGGAATCGCTCCAGGAGATCTACGATTGCTGAAGCATCTTCTGGTGGAGTTTTTCAGCCTGTTCCAAAAGAAATGTATTTGTGATTGTACAGCTTCAGCTTTGAAGTTTATAGCTACGTGTTTGTGAAGAGAGCGGCTTTGGGAGCAGCTGATGTTTTTCAGTTGTGCTTAAAACAGAACAGAGTGATGGCAGTGGCTGCCGTGAGTGCTCAGGTGTGAGTGGGCAAAGTAGGCCCAAGGTGGCAGGGACCCTCCTGGTGAAACGACCCACGCTGGTTTCTGGATGCTTTTCAACCTGGATATCACGGCCACGATCCCTCTTTCTGGAGGTATAACTGATGGCTCCTGGATTTCTTGCAGCATTCTGTAGGAAACTGATTTGGAGGGCGGTGGGTGGTACGTGGTCTGCAGGTGCTGCTTCTGGTGTGAGTTGTTTGATGTGGTTGGGCTCTGCTTTACTTTTTGGTAGCTGCCTGCCGTTTCCTTGTCAGTAAATTAGAAATAGTGCCAGGATTGCTGCTTTTTTTTTTTTTTTTTTTCCTGTTGTGGATGGAGGGCAACAATATAAAGTAACATCGGTTGCGTTTATTGTTGTGTCAAGATCTCCTTTAAAAAGAGTTTAAATTGAAAGTTGTTCTGTTTGCACTTAGAATGCCTGTTGTGTACTTTGGTCATCATTCAGATGAATTTTGTGTACAGGATAAGAAGCATCTTGTCGTGAGAATCTTAGCAAAATGGTGCAGTGCTGAGCTGACCTTGGGTGGCTGTGACTGTTGGAGGTAAAGTGAACCAGGAACATATGGAATCATTCCTCTTGGAATCCCATGGGGGGGGAGGGCAGCCAGTCCCCATCGGGTCCAGAGCACAGGAGCCATACACCAACACATCTTTGCAAAGCTTTGCCTCTCCACTGTGGAGCTGTGTAATAGTTTTTCTTACCTTAAGCTGACAAAGACTCGTTAAATGGAAAACAACCTTTAGGGGCACCAAGGAATTGCATCGGGCATCCAAACACTGTACAGTTTATTCATTTTCCAAATGATTCTCATCTGTACTAGTCAGTTCTATTCCCAATTACTGCCCCAAAACTCTATCTGCAGGTTGGTTGCTCCCAATTAAGGGATGAAACGTCAGAGAATGTAAGGAGGGGAGGAAACAACGGCAAGATGCACTGATAATTAATGCCTGAAGGGAAAGCAATTCTCTTTGTTTGGTATTCTGCTTCAGTCAACTGTGTTGTGACAAATGTAACATGTGTACGATGCACTGACCGCAAGAACTAAGCAGAGGCAGATGATGGAGAAAAACCCTGCACCCCACACCGTGGCCGTCCGTGCCTCCAGCAGCAGATTGCTCCCAGCCAGCAGCACTTCCCCCTCCCACAGAGCTGTGGGAATGAGGGGTCCCTGCAGCACCAAGCACTTGCAGCAGCTGTGTCCCAGCTGTGTACGGGAACTGGCAGCATTGCTTCCCTCTTTTCTGCTTCTCTCTGCTGTGAAATGCGTTTTCAGGTGTTCTGAAGTAACATCTTGCTTTTAAACCTGGAATAGTTATGACTTACTAGAGAGCACGGGCAGACATGCAGTTTCACTGGCAGCCTACAGTTGGGGTGGGCAGTGCTGGGGGCTCTGAGTGCTGGCGTCCCCTCCTCGTCCTTGGCCTGGTGCAGTACAGCAGGTTTGTATCCTCTGTTATGAAATAAACGTTATATCTTTGCATTAAATTGCAGTGACACCGAGGGACACCTGGAACTGCGCTGCTTAACATCAGCTATTTGTGCCCTACATTGCACCTTCCTTCTTTATGGGAGAAATGAAAGCTTTTATCTTGACTTCTGTAGAGCAGTAATAATGTGCTGGAAGCCTGGCTGTCCCGAATGTCACTGCTGGCTCAGGAAAACGAGATAAAGGCATCAGTCCACCCCCTGAGCTCCATGTGGTGGGTGTTGGTCCGATTTCCATTCCATCATCTGTCCTCACGCTGCCACGTGCACAGCCATGTCCTTCTGTTTGAAGGCCCCAAAGGTAATGAAGACCCCGTGCGTGGGGCTGCATCGCTGCGGGATGGTTTGGGGCAGGAACCTATGGGAACGCTCTGTCCATGGAACTGCTGCAACTGCTGTGATGCAGTCACCTAAAATGTAAAAAGAAAGCAAAACAGTCAAGAGCATTTGTCTTTATGCTGTAATACCTAGACTAAGCCACGATCTAACAGGGATAAAATTTTTCTTATTCATTACGAAGCCTTTATTATCCCTTTGGAGGTAATTCGTACGGTGCTGCTAATCTGTGTGCTTTATATAGGTCAGCAGGGCTGTCCCTCAGCTGCACTGGGATAACGCACAAAGGACAGAGCCCATTCTGCAGCCCCACTGAGCACAGCCCCACAGTGCTGCTGGGCTCTGGAGGCTCTGTGGCATTAGCAGAGGAATTTGCTGCTTCTCCTCTCTCAGGAAGAGGCGTCCAGTGAGCGCGCGGGCAGCAGGAGGTCTGCTGCAGCACATCTGATAGCAGTGTTTGCTTTTCTTTGTCTGGAGACCTGAAGGCAAATGCCTTTGCAGGCAGAATGGTTGGCTGGCACTAACCTCGCCTCTGGAGAGTAGTTTTTGTCTTCTGTCTCTAAAGTGACATTTTCTTCTGAATGGCAGCGGCTGATCCGTGCACGATTGTGGCTGGAATAGCAGACAGCTTTGCCAAACAAATTTGGTCTCCTCGGGCAAAGGTGCCCTTGGGTTGCTTCTGTCACTTGGCACCGTGCTGCCTGTGCCTGGCTGCAAGGTGGGCTCTCCTCCCAACGTTCATAACTACAAGAAAACCACCATGCTGCAGAGCTGCTGTGACACGTGGCTCACAGATCTGTCCCCATCCCAACGCACTGCTCCATGCCTCCTCCAGCTGACCACTGCTGCACGGGGCAGGTGTCCCCAAACCAGCCAGGGTGTGCAGCTGTCCTGAGTCCTTTGTGTGAGCACAGTGCTCCTGGCAACTTGCTACAACGACTTTTTATTTATATTCAAGGTTTTCTTTTTGTGTTTTCTAACTTCATGCCTTCGTGGGGATGAAGATGTTTGTAATTGATGATGCAGTTAAATGTTTTATAAATGGTACAATGAAGCTTTATAACCTCCTTCAGCTTGGGGGTTTACCAAGCATTTGTCTCCAGGAGATGTTAATTGCTAATTGCTGCTGTGATTTTCGGCTGAGCAGGATCCTGTCTATAATGTGTCTCCGTTCCTGTGTAAGCTCATTTTTTTTCCTCTTTTCTTCTGTAATTATAATGGATTTTTTTTTTTCCATAATAAGTCATTTTGTACCTAAGGCACTGAAGCTTAATGATATTTATGCATTCTAGTTGCTTTCCTGAAATGCTGGCTCAGTAGACAGTGTTTATTTCTCTCTGTGATTTTTATGTTACTTTGTAGAAAAATCTGATAAAAGAATTGCATGGAAAGTTTGCATGGAAAGAACAATTTTTTGCTGCATTTTTAATGTCTGATACTTAGTGTATCTGCACACAGTGCATATATGGAGAGCTGTCTGGCTTCTTGGGTTGCATGTCTTTTTTACAGTCGGAACATTAGACGTGCAGGCAGTGTTGTGCCTGTCTGTGTGTCAGGATGTCCGTCCCCTTTACGTACTATGCAGTGCCTGGGCTGCAGGTTGAATGAGGCATTGTAATATCCTGGCTGTATCTGCAGTTCATTTTGTGTGATAATTTTGTTAGTAGATCTTCAGTAGCATTGAACTGAGCTGTGCCTTGGGTGGTGGTTCCCATGATTTTCCTCCCCAGCTCTGTCTGAAGGGTGAGAGCCCTCCGTGGGATGGGTCATGTCCCCCATGTGTGCACTGCTGGGCATCACTGGGCCATTTCCTCCCACAGAGTTCAGTCATTATGTGAATAAAACAGAAGGATGGCTCCAAACGTGGAGAAATGAACATTTATTAATAGCTGTACATCAGCTGCTGGCTAGCACTGTCATTTCAGTGAGTGCCGTTGGACAACTCAACGTGCAAACTTTCTGAACATCTTTTCCATCCTGTTGTAGTCTAAGTGGCAAAGAGGAGAGGAAGAGTGATGCACAGAGTCATAGCATGAAGTACCAAGAGCACTGCTGCTCCCTCACACAACAGGGAGACGTATGTGTGATTTATTGCTATTTTGCTTGAAGGAACACTGTATTCCTATGAAGAATTGCAATTAAAGCAGAAAGAATTTCATCAGTCATCCGGGTGTGCTTCCATGGCATGCACAACTTGCAAGTCAAACACTGAGATCTTCATTGAAGCAAAATTATTCTTTGTCAGAGCGCAAATTGTATATGAACACGGAGTTAATTGCACTGTTGCTTACTCTAATGAGGTGCTGCATTAGAGTGGGAGCTGTCACTGTCAGGCTGGCAGCAGCAGCATTTCCCATTTTGATGGGGTTTGTTTAATGTGTGGCACACGTCATTGACATTCTGTGCATGCAGGCCTGCTGCCCATTCCACCATGGGTTTGTCACAGTGCATTTGTATTAATAAAAGTCTGAGCATTGGAAAACTTAGGAAAGTTCAGATTACAAATGAGATTTAGTGGACGGCAAGAAAAGACATGGTTGGAGCTGCTTAGCCAAGGACTCCAGCATTTTTCTGTGTAAATCTAATTCAGGTTTTATGTCTTTCTGAAAATTTAAAAGCCTTGCTTAGCTACGCTTACTTAAGCCTGATGCAAGAAGCAGCAGCTGAAATGTGTGCCCTCTGCTGCGTGGGAAGGCAGGCAGGGAGCTCTGGGCCCTCTGGCCTTCGTTTCCATCACCACGTGTTAATCTGTCCTTCGATTTGCTGTTAATGTCTGGAATAAATGATGCCCGTTTCTCCCTGATGTTGTTACTCTTTGTACCAAACTGTAGTTAACATGACCACTTTTGAATTCTTACAGCTTATGTGCATTCCCCTTCCTCATCCATTCTTTCTAATCACATTCTCTGCTCCTTTTGCTTGTTTTGATTTCTTTAAGAGAAAGATGTTTGATTGGTTGTTTTTTTTTTTTTTTTTTTTGCTTGGGGGATCTAAAGTTCGGAGGATTCCAGGTTCATATGCAGGGATAGCTCTGAGGTGCTGCAGTGTAACATTCTCCTGAGAGCTGAGTGTTGGTTTCTTTATGTCCCAGCCACCTGCAGCCCATAGCAAACGGCTGTTTTAGGAGGCTTGGAGGGACGAGAAGCTTGGGTGCTTGCCAAGGGGTCACAGAAAGGTATGTGCAACAGGAGGGAGTAAAGGAAGTGTGGCTTCAAGGTACTGGAAGATGTTCTGCATTTTTAGATAACAGGACCTGAAATATTATTAACTCTTTAACACCATCTGTTCAGGGGCTTCTGTCAGGACCGTTCATAGTTCCTATGCAGATTTCCATATATATTGATTAAGAAGTTACTATAATGCTAATCTTGTTTTGCCTATGATTTGAGTTATTTAATAGCTTTAATACTGTAGGTCAGATTTTCATTCAAAGCGTGCCTTTTATCAGGTGATCATCTGACATACACTATTAGGCTTCTGTTTGCTTACTACTAAGTGTAGGTGCAGGGCCAGGTGAAACATTTGAGACGATGCTCTGTTTACAATGTGTCAGAAGAGAAAAAAAGGTTCTTTGCCTTTATTGACACAAGGTTACGTTCTTTATGCCAGGATAACTGCAGTATTTGTCTTACTGAGCATCTGTAATAGAGACAAGGCTCTGTGCTGCAGCAGAGGCAGGAAGGACAGGGCTGTGCCTTCAGCTCAGCTTACATGGGAGCACGATCCTGTGCTGCATGCTGCAGGGAGCAGTGCTCCGTGTGCTCGGGCTGTCCTGTCCAAGAGTATTTCTATCTGACATGGGCAGTGGGGCAGTGAGCAGGATCAGAGAACGATACGAGGAAATCTGTTCATACAGCCTTCGCCTGAGTCTTTATTTAGAATGATTTAATAGAATTTCTTTGTTCATTTGGAGTATGATTTTTTTTAATTGTAATTGCATTAACAAGGACTGTTGGCACGAGAAAGGTATGGGGAATATTTTCACATAGCTTTTTGATTATACTCACTAGCAAAGCATGAACTGGTTCATCCAAGGAAAAACAGAATAAATATAGTGTTGTTAAACAGGAGAGGACTGGAAAGAAATAATGTGCACTTGTACATGGTTTGTAATATCTTTTTTCATTAAGTTTTGTTTTGTTTTTCCCTAGTGTCTATCTGTCAAGACTCCTGCATACATTCCCAGTGACATTCCCATCACTTCCTTGAAACAAGCTGTTGCCTGCAGAAGTGAGTTGTATGGTTCATACTGACTTTAAGGGGAGTGGGGTTTGGATGATCTTTGAGATCCCTTCCAACCTAAGCCACGCAATGATCTAGGATAGGGATCTGAGACCTTGTGTAAGTTGAATTCATGTGGTTAGATGGAGGAGAGTGAATCACTGGGAAACACACACCAACTACAGGATTTCTTGAGATGAGATTTCCAAACTGTTCCAAAGGAAATTTATTGTCCAAATCCCCTTAAAATACAACTGGAGCTCTCCTGGTCTTTATTCCTAAAGACTTAGAGTTTAGAAAAAGTAATTGTGGTCAATAACCTTGAACATTCCCAAGCCCTCTCAGTGTCAGTCTGGACATGAAAGAACTTGAAGGCACAGAATCCACTCCTGGATCATTGGCCCCATGTGATGTGTGACAGCAGAACTCTGTGCTACCGGAGGATGGGGAGCAGTACAGTAACTGCTAACAACATCATTTTCCACAAAACCAATTTCAGTTTGCCATTTAGAGACTTGCAAACAGCCTTAAATAGCTCTTGCAATGGAAGACGATCATTGGCAGTGCTATTTAGCGACGCACTTAAACATCTGCACTTTCATTTCAGTGTTCCCTGAGACACGCTCAGGTTGGTGTTGGAAAGTTGCAGTGTTGGCCATTGTGCAGCTGCACTCACAGCAGAGGGACCCTCCCAGGGCTCAGTGCTGTGCGAGGGGAGGGGCACTGCTGGTGCTGGGAGCTGCTCCCGGAGCAGTGCAGTGCTTGGGCTGTAGCTCGTGCTGGTTGCTGAGTGCTTGGCTTGGTTTCCCACAGCAGCTGGCAGAAGTTTGTTGAGTTGATACGAGCAAAACCACTGAGATGATCTGTGAGGGCTGAATTTATTCATACCCTTCTCTACAAAACCTTTTATTACTACTGTTATAGAGACCTCTTCAAATGAGATTTCAAGTATAAAAGGATAATTTCATACCCGAAACAAAAAACACCAGTTAGGAGCACGTGCTTGTGTTGTAGAGCAATGAGTTGACCACTGTTAGCTTCTGCACAGCCCTTAAATGTGCTGCGTGGTTTTTGTGGCTTTCCATGTGAAAGGACCTTCTCTGGATCTGGATGAGGTTGACACCCCAGTGATCACTCATCTTCTTTCCCCTCCCTGATCTTTTCTGATGTATTACATCTTAGAACTAAGTCCAGCAGAACAGGCTTCAGTGGGAAAAGCTGCTGCTAATACAAAATCTGCTTGGAATGTCTCCTCCAGGTGTTGTGGTTGTAAGCAGAAATCTGGAACTGCAGCTGTTGAGGATGCAGACCTTGTTTAGATCTCTGAAAACCATCAGTAACACACTAAGGATAGTAGGATTTAAATCCCATTCTCACCATTCCCATAACTGAAATGGGGACTGTGGTTTCAAGTGATCTTTGTGGTACCACATTACAGAATTCCACAGAAAATGTCCGAGAGCAATCCAGGATTTCAGGTGAGTTAATGCTTCCTGAAGCTCTCTGTTAGGATCTGCTTTACCTCATTCCAGAGCTGAGGCATCACTGAAGTTAACGAGATGTAAGCTTGTAACTCATTCATTTCCTTAGGAAAAGTCTACTTAATGATCAGTTGTCTTTTCCAACGTGTTTATTTCTTGTATTTCAAAACCTGTAAAGATTCAGCATTCCTTTGGGTTACATGACATAAATATACAAGAGCACAAAATTTTATGGTAAGTCACCTTTACTGGAAAGAAAAATGAGTCTGTTGTTGCTTTTATACCAGTAGAAAAAGTACCAGAGGTTCATCGTGTGCTCAGAAACACGGGAAAAGATGTGGAGCAGAGATGTGGCAAGACACGGAGCTCTTTTGCTAAGGGGAAAGTTGTGTTCATGTGCAGTAACGTGGAGGCAGAGGGGCAGCACTGAAGTGCTGCGTGCTCCAGGTTGAGCCATGAGCCACATCCTGCTGGCAGCCACTGCTGTGCGCTCCCCAAAGGGAAATGGCTGAAAGGAAAACAGGGTAAGGAGTGAAGGGAGAAGGGTTGGCAGGGAAAGCTGGGATCTGCAAAGTTATACGAATTCCAGGTCCTTTGGTGACCTCTCATGAGATCCTGAGATTCACAGGCCTGAATGGGGTTTGCCCGAGTGACAGAGGGCAGGAGGGGCCAGACAGATGTTGCAGGGATGGGCTGGGGGCAGGTGGGTGAAAGTTCTCCAGCACAGGTATCTCTATAGTTGGAAACAGCAGAAAAAAGAAAGGGTTGAAAGGATGGCAGTTCTGGGAAATGCGAAATATCCGCTTGTGTGGGACACTGCGGAGATCTTATCGAGGTTTTGGTAGCAGGACTCTCCCATGGGGATGCAACAGCAGTGTTTTAACTCAGACTTCATGCAGCAGTGTTTGCTCTCTCCAACGCAGGCACTTGGGGTTTTTGTGATGAGGTGCAGTGTTAGCATGTTCACCTCGCCCTTGGGTGCTGGGGTCAGTACAGTGCGCTGAGAAGGCAGATCCTGCAGCAGGAACACACATCTGTGGTATCTGTGTGCTGTAGTCCACGTCCAGTGTGAGTGTGGGTCCGTGGGTGAGAAGATCCTTGGTACAAGAGGATGTGAAGAGTTTGGGTGAGGAAGTGCAAAGCAGATGTGGTACTGAATACCACACTTGAATGAGCAGCTTGCTCTTCAGGGCTCAGGGATAGTTTATTGTTGGGTGATCATGTGGAAGTAATACTGCAAATGTTTGGTTGGGTATGAGATATCTACTCTTACATAGCATTTCTAAACAGTTAGCCAAAGGAAAGATAACCGTGGCTCTTCCCATACTGCTTTACAGCAGCCAGGCTAGGTCTCTGGTGCTGAGCAAACCAGGGGTGTTTTTGTCTCCAGTGAATGGGAGATGCAAATATATTTTGAAGGCAATTAGGCAAAGAGAATATTTTTATTTTTGCTTACAACAAACTGCAAGCACAGAATGGCTAGGACAAGGTTGAAGGTTATTTGCTAAGATTATATGCCACATGTCATTAATTTCTTACCCACTGTTGTGTTTGTTTTTTTTTCTTTCTTTTATTAACAGAATTCTAAATTTCCAGAACTGTACAGAGCTCTAAGGGGACAGATTACAAGGCTGAAAATACATGTCACTGGTGGCTGCATGTGCAGAATGTGTGGCACTAACAGGGTGCTGCAGCTGTCGAGCCATTCTCAGGGAACCTACATCTCTCTGCCAGAGCCCAGCAACACCAGCTCCCCTGAAACACTACAGATCAGCACATCCAGAAGTGGATGACTGTCATAAGGCCATTTTCTCTCGCTGTTCTTGAACAGCGTTGCACTATAACGATAACAAATGACATAAAACTGCCAAATAAGTCTGCGGGGAGGAACAGGCACGTAATTTCCCCAGTGGCAGGGATCACATCAGACACTGCTCCCCTCCTGCACGCCGACCTGCTGGACAGGAGGCTCAGGTGTGTTAGTGGCACGGCAGCATGGTGCTGCAGGAAGGTGCTGAAGGAAGGGGCCTGCTCTGCTGCATCTTACACCTGCTCGATAATTACGTTCTCAAGACAATTTTACGATGTCGTGCAGGTTGGAAGCTGTAATTTTGCTGTCAACCTTGTCCTCACTGCGTCCTTTTCTCTGGAAAAGGTACAGCGAATCTTCAGTGCAGAAGAGATCTCAGTTTTAATACATCATCTCTGTGATAATGGTAGAGGCAGTCTAAGGTTAGAATAGCATATAGACAAGATGGTAATTATTGCTCTTAAGCTTTTCTGGAGGAGAAGGCAAGAGGAGACTTTGCATTAACATAAATACGGGAGAAGGTGACGCACAAACGCTTCCCACGTGCTGCTTCTCTGTGATCAAAGGACTCTTGCCTAATCCCAACATGTAACTACCATGTGATTAAAAATGTGAGATCTCATGAACGTATAAAAGATTGTGTATAGCAGAAGTACTTCATTTAAATGCATAATTAATAGCTTCAAGCAGCTTTACATTGAAATGCGGATCGGCAAGGTGTGTATCTGAGAGAGAGACTGAGGATTTCACACCAAAACACTCTTAGTAAAACTATGCTGACTTTTTCACTTTCAGACCGCTGGCTGAAGGGGACAGAGAAGTTGGAAGTTTTCTGTCTACAATTTCAGGTGAGCACTGAATTTTTCCTTGTTTTGCTAAACTAGCGAGTTTAAAAAAAAAAAAAAGACTTCAACCCCAAAATCCAGGCACATCCGTTGTTGTAACAATTAACTTTTACTCACTAAGAACATTTGGCATGTAAAAACATTTCAAAGGTTGCACATCGATAAGTGGTCATAAAGCATAAAAAACTCTGTGCTTGCTGATTTAGGTATCCAGTGTAACTGCAACCACACGCTCCACCAGAACCCCCCTGCTGTGACTGTGTGCAGTCCTGCTGAGAACTCCAGTGGATTCAGAAAAGACAACGTACAAAGCTTCTGTAGCTTCAACTGTCAGTGATGCATTTATGTTACACCCAGTGCACACACAAACACCAATGCTTGCTGAGGTCTTCCTCTCCAATGTACAAATTCAGTGCAATGCTCAGTACTGGTTGACTTGAAACCTGGTGGAACTGCAGTTCCATATTGGACCGTATTGGGTCCATATTGGAATATTATTTCTGTCTGGCTCGGTTTAGCTATCTTAATTTCTGCTTTTGAAGGAACATGAATCCCATTCATGTTGTTTGTTTTACACATGTATGCCAGGATGTGGTTGTTCTCTTTCAGTTTGGGAGCACTGAGTTGTTTTTTGTCCTAACTGATCAGAATGACAGCTAAATGTCAGCTTCCTTTACGTCTTAGCTCAGAATATGAACAGAAAAGTATACAAAAAGGAGAAGTTTTTTAATACGCTGAATTTTTTTTGCCATGTATCCTATGCTAAACAGTTTTGATTCTGCATGTGACTTACAGTCTAAAAGTCAGACCTAGTTTTCTAATTAGTTTCACTATTTTGCATCCAGTCCAGAGAAAACACTATTACAACAGATGCATAAAAAACAACAACAAAAGAAACCCAACCCTGCAACTTAGTAGAAATGTAATCCCATCAACACAAAAACAAACAAACAAACAAACAAAAAAAAACCCACAATCTTTTTCTATGACATTTTGGGTATATTTTATGTCAAAACATGATCACCAGTCAAACTAGTGACATCCTAAAACCAATACATTATTGTGATTTCTAAAATTAAATAAAAATAATAATAATAATAATTAAAAAAAACAGAAGGATACTAAAGTTGTGGTAGCTCTGCCTTCATTAAACACCATGTGGTGGTGGCTTAAGCGCAACAAAACTCTAGTGTTCTTCAAAAGTATCTACTAAAGATAATAAAAAGAAGAGAGCAATTAACATTTAGTCTGTTACACTAAAAACCTGGGTGTACATATTTCTATTGCCTGTTAGCTTTACCTAAGCCTTTTCAACTACTACAAAAAGAAAAAAGATAACTCATTGTCCAAAGTCAAAAACATTGGAATCAGTTGATACAACATTACAGTACAGTCAACTAACATCCTTCAAGGTCTCCTTTTCTCAGTTTGAGTCCTCAAACCAGTGTTACAAAACTAGTTCAATGCAGTTTCAAAACTGTATGTTAGCTTTGCAAGATACTGTACTCTACTGATGGCTTCAGAAGAATGGGGTTGTGCTACTTTCAAATCACAGGGTAACCCCAGCCTCATTAATTTTGTTCAGCACTGTAGTTAGAACAGCATTAAGTTTAGCACAATAACTACAAAAAAAAAAAAAAANAGAAAAAAAAAAAAAAAAAAAAAAAAAAAAAAAAGGAGGAAGGGAAAAAAAATAAGAAAGAAAAGAAATCTGGAAGCCAGGTGAAGCTGCCATTTGTGTCGAACAATTGCGATACGCTATACTAAAAAATTCTGAAATATCCACCCGTCCTCACCACTCTGCCACAAACTAGCAAAGTCAAAAATACAAAAGTCTTCAACTTCTCGTTTTTGCAGAATAAAGCAAAAAAGTCTTTGTGCTCCTTACTACCAGAAGCAAAATATCCTCTGAGTTACCACATGTAATAGCTTCTGGATGTGTCGACTTGGGTTGGCTTGGTCTCTGCAGAACCATCCTTGTCCTTATCGCTGTCGCCTTCCCAGAGATTAATAAGTGGAGGATAGAGCTCGTTCAGGGGGATTGAGGAGGTCTTTTGCATATATTTTTTCAATGAATGGTGGTAGTTTTTTCTCTTAAATCTTTTTGCAATGTAAACAGAAATGGAGGCAAGGCTAATTACAGCAAACATCGATCCCATTACCGCTGCCAGAGCAGTGCTGGTTTCTTGGTCTGAAATATCTAGCGCAAAAGCTGCATTTTTTGTTGTAACGTTGACACAGGACTTTTGTGTTTGTTGGTGGATGTTGGACACAGTTAGACACACTTCGTAATCTGTAGAAGGCTGTAAATGAGTGAGGTTATATTCATGTACGTCAACTGGGACCCTAGCGGTGTATGTAATGTGAGGGTTGTCAATCTTCATAGTAGCTGATGACCATTTTAAATTGGAAGTCATGACATTGGAGTTAACTTTCCAAGAAACTAAAATGGAATGTGATTCAGCTTGCTTCACGAAGATTTTCAGAACCTGGGT
This sequence comes from Odontophorus gujanensis, assembly GCA_013399175.1. Lineage (NCBI taxonomy): Eukaryota > Metazoa > Chordata > Aves > Galliformes > Odontophoridae > Odontophorus > Odontophorus gujanensis. The sequence goes on from VXAB01001373.1 coordinate 285,855, forward strand.
GCCATCCAGAAGTGTTCCGTTCACCCGGATTGTGGCGACCCTCGTGTCAGCTCCTTCAATGTTCTGAGCAACACAGGTGTACCTCCCAGAGTCTTCAATCTGAATATTGGAGATTTCCAAGGTGCCTTCGCTGCTCAGTTTGTATTTGTCAGAGAGGCTTTCAACGGTTACTTTATTTCCGAGGGGAGTGACCCAGTAAATTTCTGGCTCGGGTTCTGCCATGGCCCTACAATCTAAAAACACTGTCATGCCAATGTCCAAGTTTAAGTGATTTGGAAAGGTCTCGTGAGAGATCATTGGAAGACATTGCTCGTTTGAATCCTGTGTTAGCACTTCTTTTACCTGTTGTCCTCTGTACTCTGGAGGCATGGCGCAGAACATGGAGAGAGGTTCCATGAAGCGGATGTTGGTTTTGTTTGAGTTGATCCAGTGAATGACGCAGTCGCACCGGAGGGGGTTGCTGTGGATGCTGATCTCACGCAGGTTTGGGAGGGACTCCACTGTTTTTTGGTAGACAGCGTTCAAGGCGTTGTTGTTCAGCATCAAACTCTCCAGGGCGGGGACATTGCGAAATGCCAAACGATGGATGTAAGACAGCTTTGGGTTGTTGGTGGCTTCCAGCTTTGTAAGTTCAGGCAGGTTGTCCAGCGCGTACCTATCCACAGAAACAAGCTCTCCCATGTTATTGATTCCAAGCTCTTTCAATCTGAGCATGTTTCTAAAATCGCCTTCTTGAATTTTATGAATTGGATTTTTGTTGAGATCCAGGAATTTTAGGTTTGGAACTTTCTCAAGTGCGAGCTGAGGAACTTTTACCAATTTGTTGTCATAGAAGGAAAGACTTTCAAGACTATCCAAACCTACCAAGGCATTGCCAGGGATGTCTGTGAGATACATACCTGCCAAAACAAGACTCCTTAAATTAGAGAGTGGTTTGAAGTTCATATCTAGTATTCCAATCACTGGATTTTCTCCAATCATAAGAATCTCTAAGTTAGGAGTAGAATCAAACCAGCGGCTGTCAATAACCTTTAATTTGTTGGAGTTGAGATGTAATCTTAAAAGATTCTTCAGGCCAGAGAATGCATTTGCAGAAATGCTGCTGATCTGATTATGATTTATATATAACTCCTGAAGATTGCAAAGGTCTTGCAAGCAGTTGTCAGTCATCTCCATGATCTGGTTTTCCTCCAGGTGCAAAGTAGTTAGCTGAGTAAGGTTTGAGAGCCCCACGTCTTTGATACTTGTGAAGTTATTTTGTGAAAAATCTAATTCTGTTAAATTAAATAGCAGTTGGAGTTCGTCTGTGGTCTTTGCGATATTGTTGCTTTGCAGCAGAAGCACTTGAGTGTCACTGGAAAGATTGCTGGGGATTTTTGTTAGGCGAAGGTCATTGCAGTCAACTGTTGTGGCTTCCCTGTATGTTGACTGTGGTGTAAACCATGGCCTGATTTCGCATACACAAAGCTGGGGACATTCGTTACTCTGTACGGAAGACTCAGTTAATGAATTTGTTAGCAATTCTAGCACCACCTGGCAAACAGTTAAAACTAGTCTAAGCTTAGCCATGCTGGTCAGCTAGTGAATTCAGCTCCCCAGCCCCTTAAAATAACAACAGACTGAGAGCGTAATTTGTCGTCAGGCAGGAAATGTAAAGCTTAAAGTTTGGTGTGAGAGGCTCGGACATCCAGAAGATGAAAGCTGATTTTCTAAGGTTAGAGAAGATAAAAAACAGTCTGAAGGCTCTCAGCTGCTCCTCTGTGTTCCAGGGTCTTCTATAAATCCGTGCCTGAAAACAGATAAGGAAATGTTATACTCATGTGTCATACAGAGTTCATATATTCTTTCTTCATCCTCTAAAGAAAAGGACCTGTGACAACAGTTGTAAACATTTTAACATTCAGATCCCTTAAGAAAATTCATACTTGGTACAGTAAGGTATGTCTAGTTTGGAACACTCCTCTATTTCAGACTTGCATGAGAAAACTCTGATTGTTCTTGAGTGACTTCTATAAAAATATATGTAATCATCTGAAAACCTCCAGATCTCCCTCAGTTTTACTATTCAGTCTCTGTTTGAATGGCTTAGGAAGTGTTGAAGATGCAGGACGTGCTTCTGAGTACAGGTAGATACCAAATGAGCGTTCAGAACACGGTCCCAAGTAGAGTGCAGGCTGACACTGTTATCCCAAGGACTTGTATTTTGGGTATAGAGAATTATGGCTTAGAAATATGTCTCTCTCTGAGTTTCAAATCAAATGCATAAGAACTCTGACAAAATTTATCCAAGTTAATCAAATCAGTTCCAGGTAACAGTTTAGATTTAATCCAGCTAAGTGCCGAACAATAACACGAAATATGATTAAATGCCTGCACTGTCCTTATTTTAGCTGTTTGTACTGTATTGTGTGTCACGTGGGATAGTTACCCTAATTCCAAATTACCAAATCAGCTACAGAATTGATATATGTTTAGAGTCAAGTCCTCATAAGGCGCATGTTTCAGTCCCCCAGTGCGAGGCCGTGCTGTATCTCGTGCTGTGCTGATTATGGCAGTTACAAAAAGAGATGAATCATCTGAAAACCCTCACGTTGTGCTTTGGCTGAAGAAGAGAAGGAAACACTGATAAACCATAGTAGAAGAAATTAGGAAAAAGCTGCTTTGTTTTTAATTGGCACACAATGAAGCTTCAACTTCATCAAAGCCCACAAAAAATATCACTGTATGAAATGAAGGAACTAAAGGCAACTTCAAAAGTAGTCCTAGTCATTTAGATAGTAGTGACAGGAACGATGCTTATAATACATAATTACTGCAAGACCCAATAACGTGTTTCAGATGGAGATAAGCAGTACACACCAAAGAGCATTTCTGTTTTGGTGCCCTGCTATTTGTTGTGTGGTTGTATTTTGGAAGAAGAGAAACAGGAACATTGGCCAGAAAGCATTTGACCCTGTTGAGTTAGATTTTCTATCTGCTAGCTAAGATTTCAATTAGAGATGAGAAGATGGTGCTGGAGGGGGAAAAAGCCAAATGCAGAACAAACATTCCTTCTCAAATAACTCTGAACTGATGAAAGAACTGAATACAACATTTAACTGCATTGGAAAAAGTCCTAATGGCACTGTAGTTGTAAGAATGTATACTACCACAGAGTGATAGGAAAGTGACAGAAACTGAGTTATTCTGGCTTTTATAGAAGCTTCTCTCAGTAACAATCCATTTGTAGCTGATGCAAAATGGAGTTCAGCAACACTGACGATGTCAGAAATTTAATTGATTTAATTCTGGATTTTCCAGCACTTGGAGCATTTGCCAGGTACTAATTCATGACTTCATCTGATAACAGTCTCAGAGAGTTACTAAAGAAACCTCGAGCTGCCAGCATATGTGACCTGCTCCCTTGCAGTATGGACATTTCTCTTCCAGCTTTGCAGCACTGGCTCAGTGAGGCAGAAAAGCAGCAGTACTGGGCAGCAAAGTGCACCCAGGTAGACAGCCCTGCAAGAGGTAATACTGCTGCCATCATTCATTCCTTCAGAGCCTGTCCTGCAGCTTGCTGCTAGGTGGGTACACAGAAGGATATCTGTGCCTTGTAAAGCTGCAGTCCCCACTGATGTGTTAGCACTGATGTACTTATAGGAATCGTGTGATGCTTTAAAAGTGAAACTGTCTGAAGAAGAGTTCAGAGCTTCTTTTTAAAATGTGGGGGAGCACGTCCAGGTTCTGGAAATAAAAATGTTTAATTCAGTCCTTTCTTTGTTGAACATTTATGTCATCTTACATGTTACATTTATTGTCCCTCCTTGCTGAGAAGGCATTTCTGGATTAACTGAAAAGACTTCTGATATTCTGATCACTGTAGGAATACGACTTTACAAGTTAACAGTGACATTTTCTCTTCTCTAGTTATTTTCTACCACAAATGGATTTAATTCTATTCAACTGGAAGATGTTCTTCAGAAATGATCTGCACGTTAATGGTCTGCAGTCTCCCCCAGCCAGGGCAGCGTGGATGAAGCTAGAAGTGAAAATTCTGCGTAATATAACAGTAAGTTCTGATCAGCTCCATGTGCTCAGAGTACTCTGATGCTGTGCTTTGTGAATGACCACAGCATGGGGAAAGGCCAAGTCGTGGACTTGTGTCACCTGCTGCTTATGCTGTGAAACCACATCCATTGCTCTGCTAAAAAATAAAAATGTGGCAGTTATCAGTGGGGAAAATGTGTGCTATAGTATTAAATATAACTAAATAGTAATGGCTGCTTTTGCTCTGAGGTTTATATATGCTGTGGTGGATTTGTTGGTGGATAAACTGAAGGACACCCAAGCTTTGAAAACAAAAAATCTCTGACAGTATATGGTTCAAAATGACCACTGATGAATAATTGCAGAGACAAGCAGATAAACCAGGCATGGCTCCTGGGAAGGAGCAGATTCCCAACTCCCACTGAAGTCAGTGAGGCTGAATTAAGAATTTGAGTGCCAGTGCACGGTGATTACTTGCTGATATCTCAAGTGTTTTTGCCTAGTGAGAATCCTTCTGTACCAAGTTACTGTGTTTGGGGTTTGTTAGAAAGAAATATAGTAGCTCCATAGTAGCTGAATGCCACAGGAGCCAGTGAGAAGTCAGGGGACTGGTACAAAAGATTTCAGTTTGGAAAGCCACACAGTTAACTCCTGCTCCAGAAAAGGGGCACATAAGATCTCTTTTTTTCTGACACTGATGTTTAATGGGGGTCTTGTGATTGGTGGGGGGTCGAAACAACATGTTTAGGTTAAAATACTGGGTGAGGAAAGTGTCAGGCCCAGGAGGTGCAGTGCAAGCTGTCCCGGTGAGGCTCAGCATTGACTTTATGCTTTAGACATCAGCTTTTAGCATTCTCTGCCTCCCTTTCTGTTTATGAAACTCATTTTTTCTAGTGCACCAAACTGCTGCAACAGTCATTACAGGTGTGGACTTGCTATCAACAGAAATAACGCTTAATTTTATGGGAGATACATAGAGGGAATTATTTTGCTAGGGGCTAAATAAATACGTCTTCCATAGCACCTCTCAATTCCCAGTGCATTAAGAAACCACATTTCTGTCAGTAAGCAAATCCACAGCTGATGTCTGGGCTATCAGTGTGCTCATATTTCTTGCAGACTGAAAATGTGATCATCATTCCTGCTTCTTCCCTCCTAGGAATGCAGTGGGGAGGATCCCTTTCTGTCTGAGTTGTGAAAGCAGCTCGACTTAGAGTACTCGTTTTGCCAAGGGAAGGTAGCAGGGCAGGGGGCTCTTGGTTCTGGAGCAGGAGGTCCCTCATTGCAGTGCTCCTGCCCTGCGGGGAGGATTGGTTGCTGGGGTGATCCAAGCAAAAAGTAAAGTTAACATCACAGGAACAGGACAACATTAAGGAACAGTCCCCCAAAAAAGCCCTGTTCATCACAGTGTCTGCAGTTAATTTGCCAACTACAAAAACTAGACGCTAAATGTTTTTTCTTGGCCATGGGAAGATGAAACATTGTCACTTCGGTGGCAGTTGTATCAATGGGCACTGTAACAACTGCTGAGGAAAGGAACAATGTAGTTAGCACAGGGCTGTTTGGGTGTCTGGTTAGAAACAGCCATTCTACTACAGCAGAACGTCACCTTCTCCATAGTTAAGCAGTTCATTCTTGAAAAATTTCCTTTATATGGCAAGTAGCATCAGCACAGATATTGGTTGGCAGCCATATATGCTAAACATGCCTAGGTGGGAGTCTGAGGGCTCAGATACATGGAGAAAATCACCTCGGGCTAAGACAAGCAATTTATTTTGTGCTTGCTGTGAGCCAGAAGCGCACGCTGATCCGCAGCACCTCCCCATTCCTCCACAGTGCCATTTTCATCCAGGGAGCCTAAGCAATGCAGCTAGTCTTTTGGAAAATTGTCTGTTGTGCTAATGTTCTGTTAATGACTTGTGCAGCTTGCTTATTTCCCCATCGTCATCGTTTGTGAAACGAGTGCTGTCTGAGCTCCCCACTGCTGCTCAGGGAAGCTCGGAGGAGGCACTGGGGGCTGTGCTCAGGGCTGTGGGGATGGCCTGTGCCATCCAGCCAAGTTATGGCAGCACGCAGGCACCCATCTCTATGATCTGGAGAGCCTTCAGCTAGAGCACAGGGATCGAGAGAGCTCAACTCAGAACAGAAGGGGTGTAAAGCATTACGGAGTCAGGGGCAGGAGGAACCCACGGAGGGTAGGGATGCTGTGACAGGCAGGTGTGCTTGGCCTGGTGCACACAGGCCCCACTGCGCTGGGACAGGTCCCAGCTGGGTTGGGACATGGACGGGTTTAGGAAGAGGACATTGAGCTGAGGTGTTTGCAGTTCTATAGCCACGCATTTTGTGTAGAGGAGAACTGAATTATTGGTGCCACACTGCACTTTAACTATAATCTTCAATAGCACAACACGAGGGAGACATTCACACACTGCTGTAGGAATGTGTACGTGCAGCCACTAAACCATTATGGAAGTAAGCACAGCGCAGAATCTTGTCTGAAGTGTTGTGTTCCCATAATCAGCTCTTATTCCAGTCAAGAGCTGCAGTGACCTTGTGTAGCTCCTGGAGAAAGCCTGCACCTGGACTTAGAGGTTATCAACCTGGATTGCTGCAGCTAACCTACACAGAGAGCTCACTGCCCAGGAGTCACGTTTACCAGTGCAGTCCTGTTTAGAGAAGCACTGAGCAGTTGTGTCTGATAGCAAGCCTCTTATATGAAAGTTTTTGAAGTCATGGACATCACTGGGAAATAAGATACTGACAAGACCGAATTGGTGAAATACAGAAAAGTCAAGCTTGAATGATGCAAGTCATTTAAAAAAGCATACCAGAATCTGAAAATGGGAGTTTTTTGTTAAAAGAAAGGGCTTATAGAATATGTAGTAACAGGATGAAAGCTTCAAAACACCTTTTCAGGGATTTGTAATATTTAAGGGGTTTTTTTTTTTTTTCATGCAAGTGATGCATGGCTTTTTGAACAGTATCTTTTTGTCTGTTCGTACATTCCATCAAAATAAAGTCAGTGTTTAATTTTAGGGAGAGCTCCAGGGAAGCAGGGAAAGCTCTGATGAGAAGGTGAATTGCTGTGTTTCAGAAGACAACCTCAGCACGCTTTATCTGTGCTCTTTTGAAGAATACCAGCCTTATCTCCATGGAGGAAATGCAGAGCATCCTCTTCATGACTCCTGCGCTTCAGAAACAGCATATTACATCTGACATGTTTAAAATTTACAATTTATTGTGGGCTTATTCTTAAAGCTTGCACCAGATGCAAGCTTTTTCACTAAAATATTGAAGTAATTTTGTGGGGGAGAGAAGAATTCTTTTCATTCATTGACTGATGCTGAGTACGGAGGGATACCTTGCTAGTACAGCTACTGTACATGGATGGCCCATCAAATCAGCCTTGGAATTGCAACCCTGCTTGTCATCTGTTTGAAAATCTCCTGCAAATTACCATTAACGAGTCATATTAGAAACATCAGGAATAATAAGTGCTTTCAAACAGTGGGTTGTCAAATTACATAGTCTGTTTGCTCTTTGGGAAGGAGAAATTTGTAAAAACATTTAAAAGCCTTGAAAACCTGAAAGGCAAGGCATGTTTGCTCAGTATAATATTCTTACATCAGAAACCCAACTTAATTTCTTAGGATGTTTATTTTCATGAGGAAACAGATTAATCTTGAGAAAATGCGGGCTGTTGTTTTGTGCTTGTGACTCTAGTTTTCATCTCCTCCTGCACAAGGTCTGGTCCTGTTTAGTACAAACACAGTAGTAAAGCTTTTATTTCATTCACTGGAGAAGAATCATGTGCCTTATTATCGTCCTCATTCTATGTAATTACCAGAGAAATTATTTGAATAAATTGGCTTTCCTGACAACCAACCAAATCATTTCTATGTTGGCTTAAAAGCCAGTTTCATCTCCTTGTAGCTTTTCTGGGCTGGAAAGCAGGACACGTACCTGGGGCAGCCAGAGGAGCATGCCCCAGCCCAGGGCTGAGCATCTGGGGCAGCTCCACAAAGACGGCACATCCACTTCCCTCTGCTAACCTGCATGTTTTGCTAACAACAGATCAAAGGTACTGTGGCTGATGAAGGACAAAACATGGAAATTCATTCATTTCCAAGTGTACGTGCTGTAATGTATTCATATCCTTCTGTATATTTTAAATGCTAGGGAGAATTTGAACCTAATTGGTTTTAGCTTGTAGAGCGTCAAAAATTTACAGAGCGTAACTAATTTTGGGAGACCTGTTCCAACTATTCTTTGCATTTCGTGTTTTTGCTGGCTAAAGAACGAAGGAGGACAAATATTAGAGAAATATTATTGCATCTTCTAATTAAGGAGCAGGCAGAATTCAGGTCTTGGCACATTCCAAACCTCTGAACCAAATGAAAGGGTCTGAAGAACTTGTTACTCATGGGGGTATGTGCTCCGTGAGGATTTCATACTAGAAGGACTCTGGCAATAGGAAGCAGAGACAGCAGGGGTCCAAATAACTAAGAAAAATAATAAAATATAAATGGTAATTTAAAAAAAAGGAAATAGCCCTAAAAGAAGAGTGGGGGGATTTAAAAGCTTGGGCTAGGTTTTGGATTAGTTTTCTGGCTCTGGTTTTTTGACTGCTGCAAGAGGCAAGGCAGCTTTGCTGGTGGATGTTCTGAACAATACAGTACAGAACACAGAAGAAAAGTTCTTAATCATGAGAAATATGGATGACAGAACTGCACAGAGTGCAATAGGAAAATCACTGTCTTCTCTTCTTGCAGGCTGGCGTTCCAGCAGTGTGATTATTTCCTGCTCAGTTCTAGGTCAAACTCCAGTTCATGAGTCATTCAGGATCCCCATGGTCGGGAAAGACCCCAGCATGTAAGTAGATGCGACTCCAGCGAATGATGCCAGAAAATCATTTCCTAGAAATGGTAGTCAGTAGATAGTCATTTCAGTTTTTAATTTGTGTTATAGAAAGGACATATGAATGTCCTAAAGCCAGCCCCATTATAAGACTTATTCCATATACATGTACACATGCATGCATACCTACATGTGCATTTTTAATAATAAGTAAATCCAGGCAAGAAGAAAAGAGAGGCAGGTGTGTTTTTTTTTGTTGATCCTTGTTGCTACTTTAGCAGTTCTTTCCTCTAGCTGTGCTATGCATGTAGTTTTCAATTATGGGTGATTAAGTATGAATCTATATTTTATTATTAGCTACATCCATATCTACTCCAATTATATGTGTAGTGTGCGTACACAGACACCAGCTGCTAGAATAAAATAGACTTGTATTGATTTTCTTTTCCTGGAGTTTTATGCTTGCAAGATCAAATTTTCTATTTCTGAGCTATATTTACATGTAAATGTTAATAAAACCATACATCAACTTGCCTGATATGGAGACCCCTTGTTCACTCAAGACTAGCAATAACAACATAAATAGATTTATCATGGGAGGTGCTGAGAGATCTAATAGAAAGGCTGTTAGCACCGAGGCAACGATCTGGGACTCGGCCAAGCTGAGATGGGATAGAAGTAATTCCATTAAATGGCCATAGATTTGTTTTTGGTAGGCGACTGAAGAAAGGTTTTGTTCCCATCCATGAAAAAAGTTATTTTCTCTCCAGCAAATAGCTGTATTAAATGACCCTCCCCTGCCACTCCTGGCACGTTCTCTGTGCCTTTGAATGGGTTTCTACACGAAGTTCTCATTTGTCTGAGGGCCTTCTACTTCTTCCATTCACCACTGATAACTTCAGATACACTCTAATGAGAAAATAAACACTGTATGAAGCATGTGTTTTTTATCATCATTTCACCCCAAAACTTTTAGTAAGTACTGCCTGAAACGCAGAGCAGTTCATCTACCACAACACCTGAAAACTACATCTCATTCCACTGAGAACAGAGAACACGTTAACAGCTCATGTTTACCCATTTCTTTTTGTCTGAAGTATCACCTGAACTCTGAGGCTGTTTTATACAGAGAACAGATTCCAGCCCTTGCTTTTAGAAGTTCATACATTGATATATAAGTACATAGAAAAAAACCATGTATTTCTGTGTTGAAGCTAACGAACGATTCGGAGGTCTGTCCCTCAGTCCTCCCTCTCATCATTGCCAAGTCAGCAGTTCCTCCCCAGATGGGTTTATTTCATAAGTGCTCTCAGAAGCGCTGCACATTGCAGAACACAAGTTATTTTAAGTTAACAAAACTCGATAGATAAATCTTTACCTAATTAAGGTGATTTATCCAGGCACAGTAATGTTTAGCCTGTCTATACCAGGCTCATTTCCCTTGCCAGCCAACTTACAAACAACATTTACCTGGCTTTGCTCAGTGCCTCGTGCTGCAGTGAGCTCTTTGTAAGGCTCTGCTCTTCCAACTAGCTCAACTTTACCTCTTGTCCTTCTAATGCATCTGCAGTTCAGTGCAGTGTCTGTTGTGAGCAGTGGATCTCTCACTGTCAATATTTACTACTCCTGTGAAGAGTGATGGATTGTTTGTAATTTAAAAATTGAGCAAGGCCAATCAGTAGCTCATCTGCATCCCAGTAACTATATGCAGTACATTAGCAAGGTATGCACTTACTAGGTATTTTTGGACTCAAATAAATGAAATCATGCATGAAAAACAAAACAGAATATGGGGGATTTGTTATGACAATGACTGACATCTCCAAATCACAAAAAAGGCAATTCAAGCTTTGATTGATACTTTACATATATATATATAAAAGCCAGTCTGTCAGATTTTGGACTAACTTAGTAATTGTCCCAAATAACATTTGTGTTTTTTAAGTACTGAACTACTAATCTTCAATTCTTCACCATGCTGTGGGGCAGCCCATGAAGGACACAGAGCACGTGGCCCACAGGGAGACAGGAGAGCCTTGGCTGCCTGAGGGTCTGAGCCCCATCACAGTGGGCACGGACACTGGGGGACGCTGAGCTTCAAAAAATAGTAACTGGGATTCCTGCCCAGATCAGAGCTGCTTGATGCAGGAATATTGCTTCACGGCCACTGCTCGAATTAAATACCTGGATTTCCAGATGCTGACGATCTCCAGAAATCCTAAACAAAACCTGTAAGTCATCTGTCTTGCCTGCAGTGTTCAGCAGACCAATTTAGTTTGTGAAGTGGCCAAGGAAAATACTGCCCCATGTTACCAAGGACCAGAGGTCAGCGCTTCGGGAGAGAGTTATGCAGCAAGAGCATCGTACCAAATAAAGTAAGAGGGAGCTATTTCTCTATGGCACTTTTATAACATCCATGCATTCTCAGTACAGCATCCTGTTAAGTATTTCAGGACTTATTTACAACTGCTTTTCCCTTTCTTTAAGTATATATACTTATGAAAACAACAAACAGGTATCTGCTCCATCTTGTATGCTTGATCTTTAGGAACTGTGCTCCAAGCAAAATGCTGTTCCCATTCTTTTGGGAGCCTGGTCAGCAGGAAGGTCAAGAAGATACAGGCTTATATCACCAACCAAATTAAAATCTCACAAATTAGAAGGTGAAGTTGTGAAAGCATTCAATGTTTTACAGTGGAATTTAAGTGCAGACACTAATTCTCTACCCACTGATGCCAAAGACTTCTGCTTTCTTCAAGAGGAAGAGAATTAGGCCAACTCAAAATAGGCCAATCCAGTATTTTCCTTCAATGCCACACATAAAAATGAAAGATGACATCTAAACTGCAAAACAAAATTTGAATAAAGATGCAAGGCTTCAGGAAGCAATAAGAGAACGTAACCTCAAGTATCTCAGTCCATGTACCTCTCAGAATGGCACGGAGGCATGTCCTGTTACTGGGCTCATGGAGCCAATTAGAGGAGGATTAATTAATCAGCTGCAAGAAGAGAGTCTAGAAAAGCAGACTCACTCACATATACGCTCGGTAGGTTGTTTCTTAGCAAAGCAGCTCTCTCACTTCTTTCAGAATTCAAGCACTCTGTTTCAGAGAAGCAGGATTACCATGCACTGACAGCAGCAGCTCCAAGCCAGGGAAGAGTGAAAAAACATGAGCCTGTCTGCTCAGAGCAAGGTGCACGCTCAGGGTAGAGCTGAAGATGAGCATGAGAACTCTTTCTTCCTAAAGTGAACTCGTGTGGATCTGTGCAGGTGCTCCTGGTGGTGGCACCCAGCCTTGCTCCCTGTGCCCCCACGCTGGCATCGCTGCCTCTGGCACAGCTGGGAGAGGCACTGTGCTGCCTTCCAACTGAGGATCCAGGCTGTTTCGGGGGGGGGGGGGAAAAAAAAAGTATTCTGTGTTTACCACAGCATTTAAGGCCTGATCCTGCTAATTACTTAACTGGAGCTTAGGATTTGTTATGGGAGCTCTGTGCATCCTGCAGAAGATGTGAGCGCCAGCTTTGGGCTCACTGCAAATTAGCATTGCATGAACAGACAGCAGGCTGAACAGGTCTCTGTGCTGCCCAAAACTTTGCATAGATTTTCTGCAGTTCTATGTCTACAAAATGTCTGCCAGAATAAAAAAAAAAAAACATCTTGAGCTTGGGAGGATGGAGTATCACACGTGTATTGTTCATGTAGCTATGGTAACCTACAAATGCCACCAGTGTTTCCATTTCATACACAAATGAGGGGACAGCTGTGGAGACCACATGTCTGCCAATGGAATAATATATGTGAACTAGGATGGCTTGGCCAGAAAATTACAACTCATTTATATTAATCAGGGCTTCAGAGAACAGCCATCTCTGCAGAGATAAAGTCCTCAGTAAAAGGGGGTGATTTTATTTCTCAAAGTGCGGGGCTCTTCAGTAAACATTTGCACCATCCTGCTTGCTGATTTAAAGAAATAAAAGTGCTGTGAGCAGCCAGTGCCCTTGTATTAATGGCACTTCACTTTTTTCCTTGTCGTGGTCTTCTCCTGCTGTCTGACCCACCTGGGAAAGCAGCAGTTCCCAAGCAGGCAAAAATAGGCTCGGAACTCAAAAGTGAAATAAGCAACAACACAACAACTTTTAATGTCTGTTAATGACGTGAGTAAAACAAACACACAAAAAAATAGTATTTGTTCTGAAGCTTTTAAGTTCAGAAAGAAAAAATGAACTCTGACCTTATACCATCCCCAGCAATACAATCAGCAGCAGTAAGAAGGAAAACCCAGCAAACTCAACAATACAAATCAATGGCATTTTCAACGACGACCGGGCTGCAAGCTGCAGTACGGGCAGTGCTGCCATGCAAAGCACTCCGGGGCCATGGGAGCCCCGAGCAGCAGCTGGGGGCTGCCAGCAGCACCACGCACTGCTCAGCAAAAGTTTCCCTGGATGCTGCAGTGCCACGCTGCTATAGCACCTCGAACAAAGGCTGCTGCATCGGGGCTGCTGCTGCCACCACGCTGCTCTGCCACTGCGGGCAGCCAGCACTGCTCCTCGCACCGGGGCACGGCGATGCTGAGAGCTTTCACGAGTGCTCATTTAAAGGACTGCGTTTTGTCTGTGGTCGGGACTGAAATCCATCAAGGCGTGTTTTTAAAGCAGAGCTTCCTCGCTCTCAGCTGGGTTCGAGCCCCGCTAAGCCGGTGGGAACAGAAGTTTCTTGTTGCAGCCTGTTGGGATGCTCTCAGCGTGAATTTACTCGGGTTAATTAAAAACAAACAACAGAAAAGCCAACAACGGTTGTTCAGAGTTAACGATGTAATACCTTTATCCTTTTATAATCTAAACAACTCGATGCAAAAAACCTACTACTCCCAATAGTGGTATTATTCAGGTCCGTCCTAGGTGAAGGGAATCCTAGCTGAAGGGAAGGTACTTCCTAGCACCCCACCGACTGACCTTTTTGTAGCCCTAAATACACTGCGTGTTTTCACGGGATTACATTACGTACACCCCAACAGGGCAGTCCGGCCCCGGCTCCGAGCGCTGCAGGAGAGGACCCCCACCCGCTGCCTGCGGCCGCCCGTCCTCCCTCCATCTGCGGCCGCGCTAAGTGCCATTGGCAGCGCTCCGAGCCGCGCTCCATCCCAGCCCTCCAGGCACCGATCGGGGCCGACGCCGCGTTCGGCTCCGGACACGTTAAGCACCGTTACGATCACCCCCGCGCGCACCTCCATCCCTCCCAACGAAAAGTTCCTCGCCTCGTTCAGACGTTGCGGGTTCGCTTTATGGGGCGCCTTTAAGGAAAGGACCGCGACAAACCCACAGCGGCCCCCGAGCACCGTTATTTGGGGCGGGTTCCGTCCCCGCCCCGTGTCCCGCAGCTCCCGCCGCGCTGCCCCCGCAGCACCGCACCCGACCCGCAGCCCCCAACCCCCCCCTCCCCCGGGGCTGTCGGCGTTGCGGGGCGTGCCGCCCGCACCCCGCAGGACGCCGGCCTCGGGCCCCACGCACATCGCGCCTTTCTCCGGGGCCCCATTGTTCCACCGAGGGCTCCTCGCCCGCTCCCATCGCTCCGCGTGAACGGCCGAGGCCAGACGGCCGCCGGGACGCGCTCGCCATTCGCATGCAAATCAGAGGGGGTTGCAAACTTCAGCCGCAGCCACAGCAGGGCCGCCCCGCACTAACCGGGCCAGCAAACTTTCCCCCCCCCCTTCCAACACCAGCAGCATCCACCCACGGGCACCCATCTCCGTGGCGCTCCCCCCGCCCCTCTCCATCAGCACTCACCGGCGCTGCCCGCGCAGCCGCTCCTCTCTCCCGCACAGCGGCGGCGCCGACATCCGCGGATGGAGAGGCAGAGGAAGGGAGGAGCAGAGCGCGTAGTCCCCTCCTGCCGCCCACCGCCCGCCCGCTCTGAGCCACCGCCGGCGCGCACCTGGGTAGGCGCTGGCGGTCAGCTGACGGGCTGCGCTCTGATTGGCCGTCCCGCCGCGGCGGCACCATCTGCGTGGGGCGGGGCGAGCAGAGGCCCCGCCCACCCTGCCTCGCTCCTCCCCGCGCCGCTCCGCTGCCGTGGGGCGTCCGTGCGCCCACGGGTCCGCGTGGAGCCGTCGCGGTTGGGGCGGTTGGGGGTGAGCGCGGTGCTGCTGCTCGTGACACTGTGCCCTTGTAGCCATGGCTGCTTGAAGAAGAGGCTGGTGTAGAAGCCAGGAGGAAAACAGGGTGCCGTGTACAACCCCGACGTGAGCCTGAGATTCGGGGATTTCAGCTGGCCGTTCCCCGAGGGGTCGGGATCCGTTCGCTTCCCGTTCCCTCCCAGTTTGTCCTTTTTGTTTATCCCAGCTCGGAGCTGCTGGCTTGTGTTTTCCCCTCGCTGTGGCAGGACGGAGGACATCAGTTCTCCGTCGGTGTCTGGGGCTCGATGCCAGAGGCCAGCTGGCACTTGAGCAGCTCTGTACAGGTCAGCTTTTCTTCGTGGCCTTAAATCATTATTTCCCATTTCTCTTCACTGTGCGTTTAACCAGGCAAGCACTGTCTTTGGTTAATGGCCTGGATTTATTCTCGAGGCAGCGGGTTTTTGGTTTTTTTTTTTTTTTCTTCTTTCTGAAAGTCCAAAAGGTCATTTGGATAACATTAAAAGTGAAGTTCTTCATATTCAAGGAAATTGAATTTTCAGAAGGAACTGATAAATGCCATCCAAGGGGCCGCGTTGCCTTCCACGGCGGCTGTGCTCCCATCAGTGCAGATGTTGCTTTCCCATCTCTCATTTATTGCTGATGTAGAAGTAATGTCACAGCTGATGCTTCCTATGCGCCGTGAATGGTTTCAGTTCTTTTCTGTTTCAGGGCAGGGGATTTATTTCCCCTCTGCCCATGCAGTGGCTCCATCCTTCACACAGCGTTAGCTGTATACCATCGTCACACGCCTTATTACAGCATTCCCTTCTGAATTCTCATGGCCCCAGTGCTGCCGTGTTCCTCCTGCTCTCCTAACACACGAGTGTGCTGGCAGTGCCATTGACAGTGAGGCTTGTCTGGGCTTTCAGAGTGCTCCAAATCTGTTCTGTGTGCACAACACTGGAGGAGAGCTGCAGGTTTGTAGCAGCCTTGCTAGAGGACAAGCATTTTCCATATTTGATTTTCCTAAGCAGCTAAGCACTTGTCTGTCATTGCAGGCGACGCTGTCTGCGTTCCAGGCTTCTGCTGTTTGGAATTACACACCCAGCAGGCCCCACTCTCTGCCAAGATCCACGAGGAACTTGTGAAACGCTCACAGATAAACTTTCACACCACAGCTTACACGTTGGAACTGCCAGGCAAACAGGAATGGCTGCAGCAGCCCTGCCTTGGTGCAGCTCCCCACCGGGACCAGCATCACATCCTGACCAAGTGCATGGGTTTGTAGGGGTAACGACTGGCAGCTTGCATCTTACCTAGAATTCGAGCTCCTGGAATGATAACTGCACTAAGAAAATGCTGGCTTTGGTTTTTTAAGTGTTTTTTTTTTAATTTTTTTTTCTGATTGCACAGAAAAGCTTGAAAGGCATAAATGAGGTGAACCTAAAACCTATAAGGCAAACGAAAAGGGATCAAAATGCAGCAACTGCTGAAACTTTGCAGTCTGATGTCTGCATTTCTAGGCAGTTCTCACGACATTGAGACATGGGGAGCGAGAATAATGCAGAGATGGGAATTAGAAGAAGAATTTGCTCCTTCAGACTGCTGATGGATGCTCCTGTGCTGTGCAGGAGGTGGAAGTGGTGGTTCTCCCATTCTGGTGCTCCAGGAGCAGCTGCTGCACCACTGCTCGCACTGAGTGGGAGCACTTCTCTCTGGTGTCACCTCCCCTGAGCTGCTGGAGGCAAAACCCCCACAGGTGCTTCCCAGCCAGCAGTGCTCAGGCAGAGCTGGGTGCTCCTCCCTAACACTCCTGCTGCAGGGGCCTTGGAGGAATGGCAGGGAAGCATGACAATTCCCACCACGTGGACTGCATGTTGTCCTTTTTGACTGCCTCCTTGTTCTCATCCCTCCTTCCATGTCCTTTGGCTTCATACCCTTCTTCCTTCACTCTCTTTACGTCAGCTTCATTCTTGAATAGTTTTCCTTGGTCGTCTCCATCTCCAAAAGCGTGCTTAGGTGTGTGTGATGTTTGCTGCCATATGTGTTCACACGACAATTGCTGCTCTTCAAACCTTCTGAAGGCTCTCAGTGGTGTGAGAGACAACTGGACAATGACAAAACAATCCAGCTCTCCGTGACCTGTCGCATATGTCACTGCATTTCTTCTCTGAAGCAGACATTAAGCTGCTTAATGTCCTGAGTGTATGCATAATCCATTACCCTGAACTGTGCTGAGGGACTCCGGTACGTCTCTCTGTCAAGAAGTGGTGTCAGGTGGGAAGGTTTGGTTGGAAGGCTGATACCTAAAAGAAAAGAGATGCACTGCCAGGCAGGTGGGGCTCTGCTGCCCTGTGGTCCAACCGTTGTAGCTCCTAACTGGTGTGAGATGGCAGTGAGTCTGTAACATAGCAGCAGTCAGCAGGAATTTTTGGAAGAGGAATGATTGCAACTGAAGGCTCCTTCGTGAGTTGAGTGGAGAAGGAGGTACTGCGGTTTGCATCGTGTGCCAACAGGTTTCTTCTTTGCTGCTGCTTCCTGTTGGTGAGCTGAAATGCTGCGAGGGTTTCTCTTCTCCTGGTTCTGTAGATGTTGTGCATTCATTTTAGTGATTGCACGAGCGTGCTGGGTTTATTCGGGAACGTACCAGAGCTGCACATGCAAATTGCCACTGAACAACTGTGTAAGCCAATGACCAATTACATCAATAACTGGGTATTTGCATAATGCATTCCCAATTATGCATGCAGATATAATAATTGCAGGCACAAATGGTGTAAGTGATTGCAGGTGCGAACGTGTGGATGCAGTCACGTGTGCGTGGACCACAAAACCCATCTCTGTGTGAGCAGCACTTGTGCCAGTCACCGTGGCACTGCTACACTAAAGCCGAGAAGGAAGGCCTTTGTTTTGGGCCGGCACAGGATTTTACCTGCTGTTTGGGACTGTGGCTTTGACTCAGAAGAAATAAACCAGCTCTTCAGTAGCTGGTGGTTGTGATTCACCCTTCCTTTTGTTGACAGTTGCCTGCGTGCAGCAGAGCATCTTTATGTGGGGGCTCTGGTACCGAGGAGCCGGGCTGACACCAGGCGGTGCAGTTAAAGCAGGTCAGTCACTTTGCACACGGTTCCACCTCACTTCTCTAATGTATTATTAATTGTGAAGCTTTTCCTTTTGGTTGATGCGTTTTCCCCAGATGATCTGCTGCGTGAATGTTTCATGAGGAGGGACTCCAAGCTCATCTTATCATTTTGCTAGGAACCCCCTCAAAGCTTCTTAGAAAGCCGGAGCGCCTGGAAGGAAATCGGAGTGTTTAATGGCAAGCCCATCATTTGTATTTACTCCGAGAGTAAAAGCAGTAACGTGCAGAGCATGGAACCCCTTCTGCTGGGCTCCTGTCACGTGCTAATGTGTGAACAGCCATGAAGGCTTTTCCTCGTGGCTGCTGACAGCAGTGCAGGCCATCAGGAGCTGCTGCCACGTCCTCCTGTTGCAGGGTACATGCAGGGCAGCGTGCCCAGCTCACAGCCTAGTGTGCCTCTTACACACAGGTGTGAGCTCTGAGCACTGTGCACATCTGCTGGGCACTCAGAGCTTGGCCTGCCTCTGCCTGCTCCTTGCCACTCTGCTTTTTCTTTTTTCTCTTTTTTCCCTGTGCTTGCATAGGGAGGAAGCAATATAGAGGAGGCCAATTTGGAGCTGAATTTGCAGTTCCTTCTGAGTGGGGTACGGAGTCATTGTTTCCACCTCTGGGAGGAAGGTTGGAGCCTTGTCATCTGCCTCAAGGACCTGCGTAGGTCAACACTGCATTTTACACAGACTCGAGCCTGTTTGAGATACAGCTCTCCTTTACCGGGACAATAAAGTGAGTACAAAAGGACTTGCATAGAAAAACCTCTTGTGGCACTCAGAAGAAAAATCAAAATGAAGAGCTGTCATCGATTTTATATGCAGTGCGTGTAGCCCTGCTCCACAGAGGCAGGTGCCTGTCGTGGCTAAGTAGTGAGATGCAGTGACTGCTCTCGGAGGGGTCGGATGGGGGGGGATGCTACGTGTGAGCCCCAGCCTGGCAGCTGGGGCATTAAAGCACAGATAACACAACCCGGGCAATTCATGCACACAGGGCTGGTGTTGTTCTTTACTCCATTTCCTTCTAGTGAACTTGTGTTGCTTCTGATGTGTGTGCATGGGAACACGTGCAACCTGCCTCTCTTGTAGCTCATGTTGATGCCACTCGCTTGGGTTTGCTCGGTATCCAAGCACCAGTAGCATATAAACAACTTTTGGGTTGGTTTCAGAACTGCTTGCAATACCAAATGGCACAGTCACGTGTTCCTTCACACCTTCCTCAGCTTCTGCTTCCAGGGTGGCAGCTTAAAACCATGCTCTCTTTTCTCTTATCGTTCACCAAGAACGTTCTGGCCATCTCAGGAGTTCAGCATCTCTTTTTACATGCTCTCTTTCCTGCAGCTTGTTTGTTGAGAACCTTCTCAGTGTGAAATTAACTTTGAATCTCATTTAACTGATAAGGTATTGAACTGGCATCTGTAGATCTAAAGAGCAGATTCACTGTAGAGAAATCCTCAGAAGGAAGATGTTTGGCCACAACTGGGATATTTTTTTTTTTCAGTATTTCTGAGTATTGAGATTTGAGTATCAAATCTCAGTTATTGTGGGGTTTTGTTTCTGATTCTGTGTGGAGAATCCACACAGAAAGGGGAACTCTTAAACATCCAAGTGGGTGTGACACCAAATCTTTACTGTGTGTTTGCTGTACTGTGGCATGTTTAAAAATAATAATGATAATAATAATATTAATGCAGTTGTCCTTTTTTGTTTTTCATTTACCTCCAAGGGAAATATTTCTGTTCAGCAAAAAACAGCTATTTAATGGCTGGTACCTATGTTGGCTCTCTCTGTAGAGGCTCCCAGGGCTGAGCTGGCCAGGATATGACTTCTCTGGGGTCTGTGTGGATGGAGCTGCATGAAGGAGCTGTGACACGTTGGGGTTGTGTTGTGTTGGGGTTGCAATGCACTGCAGTTGTGTTGAGGTTGTGCTGTGTTGGGGTTGAGAAGCATTGGGGTTGTGCTGGGGTTGAGAAGCATTGGGGTTGTGTTGGGGTTGAGATGCACTGGGGTTGTGTTGGGGTTGAGATGCACTGGGGTTGTGTTGGGGTTGAGAAGCATTGGGGTTGTGTTGGGGTTGAGGTGCACTGGGGTTGTGTTGGGGTTGAGATGTGTTGTGGTTGCGTGCGAAGGACACAAGCAGTGCTGCCTCCCCACTTCTGTGGGGAGAAGTTGCACGTCTGTCTGGCACTTCTGTGCAGGGCTGAGTGCTTGATGTGCTCAGCAGGCGTGAAGGTAAAGCAGGTCGCTTTGTCCTTCCCAAGCGTGGGAAGGATCTGAAGCTATTGTAGGTGACAGGCTGCATTTCTATCAATGAATCAGTGATCTAAAACCGAAATCTGGTTCTTGTGCTCATGTAATGCAATGGAAGCATTGCAACCTATGCTTTAAACAATGGATTCTGTTGTTGTGTGTGTGCTGGGGAGGTAAGTGGTGTTCTCCTACATCAGATACAATGATGTTTCTATTTCCAATGGAAAGAATTTTGCATTAAATTCAAATATAATCTGGTTCTAGTGTTAAAAGACTCAATAATGAGTATGGTGTAAGATTCTGTGTCCTTTATCGCAGACCAAGAGGAGGAAGAAACGCAGAAATGAAGAGACTGTGTTGTGGTTAAGCACATATTGATTCAATTAACTAAGTAGTGGAGATTTGACTTCCCTCACAGGCAGGTTTTGGGTTGGAGATGCTGTGGGGAAGATGCCTCACGTTTTCACCTTGCATGCGAAAGTGACACGTGAACAGTGGCCAGGGGTCATGGTTGTGATAGATGTCCACTTCCCCTGATTGCTTCCTTGGTGTCCAAAACTCGGTTCCTCTCCTCTGAGTGTAGATGTCAGCACAGCTCCTGTTGTTGCCAAAGTCCCCTCGGACCAGGGGGAAACGCAAAGAGGAAACTGAGAACTGTATCTCAGGTGGCTTGGCCTGAACTGAAGCTCTATAAATAGTAAGATAAATATAATTTAAATTCACTTTGACCTTTAAGTGGCAGCTGTGACAAAGCATGGCACGTTTGAGAGCTGGATACAATTACTTGGAACTGCTAAACACCGTGCTTCTGTCGCGACCTTTCGGTGGCACTGAAGCCAGAAGGAGCTCCCTGATTTCAACTTCTGAACTGCAGATCACCCCATTGGAAGGAGACTTCAGAAGCTATTATAATCACAGGGAATATTTTAAAGGGTGTGGAAGCTACGAGCAAAATATTTATTTTACACACTTGTCTGCATTTAATCCATAAATCTGTCTGCTACGATAGTGCTTTACTGGTGTAGATGAGGCAAGTAAGCTGAGATCATAGCAGACATGTCCTCTAAGGCTTTACAGAAAATCATTGCTTTTTAATCCCTTTATCCCTGTTATTTCCTACCACTGTGGAAATCCAGCGGCGGGGAAAGCTGGCGCCGTGTAGGACAGATGCATAATGTGCAGTGCTAAGCAGGCAAAAATCCTTCTGTTTTTATAACGCTCCAAACACGTTATACATGTCAGTGTGAGTGCCGTGTGCCCTACATAAATCAAAGCAACTTCCCAGTGCTTGGCAGAGTGTCACTGACCTCTCTGAACGTGCTGTGTGGGTACCAGTGAGCAGACGTCTCATGAGGGTTGGCCAGGAGTGCAGAATGTGAGCACCACCCCGGCACGTGCCCGCGTGCTGCAGATTGTATGGTACCTGAGCTCGAGCCTGGCTTTTATTTTCTGCACTGTTTTTCCCTGCATTAGCATCGGGAACATGCTTAGACAGTAGAACTGAGCCCGGATGTCTGGAGGGCATCTGGAGGTGTTGAGGTGCGTGATTGCTTTCTGTGTCTTCCCACCACTGCTCTCCTGTCCTGCAGTGATGCTGCTGGAGGTGTGTGCTGCAGGGCCAGGCAGGAACGTGGGCAGCAGCGAGAGGCTGCAGCATGCGGTGTATGGGGAGGGAGAATTGTGGAGGATTTCTGAGAGGTAGCTTGCTTGTCCACGAGGTTATTGCA
This sequence comes from Odontophorus gujanensis, assembly GCA_013399175.1. Lineage (NCBI taxonomy): Eukaryota > Metazoa > Chordata > Aves > Galliformes > Odontophoridae > Odontophorus > Odontophorus gujanensis. The sequence continues at coordinate 307,963 of VXAB01001373.1, forward strand.
CTGTGGTCCTGGAGTCTGGGGCAATAGAAAATAGGGAGCGTGGAGGTGGTGTCAGTGTAGGAGTTCAACAACAAATACATGGATTATTTCTGATAGAATGATGAGTGGCAGGTCCTTGGGCTGCTCTTACCCTCCTTGAGAAACAGCTGCCCCAGGAAACAGCTCTGCACCTAACCTGGAGGCAGCTTTTATTTCACTAAATAAATACAAGAGTTCTGTGCGAGCAGCTGCTGCTCCAGCAGGATGCTGTCCCATGGCTGAGGCCAGCTTTGGCTCCTTGTAACCTGTGAGTTTTACTTGTTATTAAAGGGGGTGGGGGCTGCTGGTGCTTGGCAGTGACTTTTCTGTTGGGCCTTGGGATGTGTGTGTGTGTAGGGACAGGGGATGAGATGTTTCCTGTCACACCATCAGATCCAGGGCACGGGTGGCTGAGGGAAAAAGCAATGAAATCCTATTCTAAGGTTTCAGAGAGAAGGTTCAAGGTTATGTAGGTGTCCAAAGTGTTGGGGAGACATACATGGGCAAGCAAGTGCTTAACAAAACCTAGTACCTAAAAAAGGGGTTTTGCTTTGAAAATCCACATGAGAGCCCCAGTGTCTTCATGAGGAGCTGTTTGCCCTCGGGCACAAGCCCCAGTGAAGTCCTGTGGGACAGTAAAATGTGAGGAAAAAGGCTTGAAATTAAACAATTCCTGTGGATTTTTTTTAAGCACCACGTTGAGCTTAACAGAGCATCGTGGCTGTCCCCTAAGGAGTGCTAGGACAGCTGTAAGGGCAGCTTCTATACAGCCTGCTCCCATAACATCTAATTGGTTTCATATCTATCAGATACTGAAAGCCTTCCTTCAAAGTTGTGCATTTGTTTTTAAATCAAATAGATTTCTTCTTGATGTCTCGGGCACGTTATTGCAGTAACCTCATCCTTGGACCAAAACTTTGGCAGAACACACACATCCGTAATGAGGACTTTGTGTTCTGTGCAGGTTTTATTACAAAAGAAGATGAACAAGTCTATTAGGAAGAAAGGGGAGAAACAGAGAAGACTACTTTCTTGGCAAAGCTTTGTGCTACAGTTCTCTCTGCTCTGGTTGCAGCTGCCTTTAGGCACACATCTCAGTGACTTGTTATATTGTGCTCAACTGCTGATGCCCCCAAATTTGCTCGATGGTGAAATGGGCATTTGTGCAGGTTCCCCATAAAAATGACTGAGTTGGGTTTCACCAAGAACTCTGGCACTTCTCTGCTTTAGGAAAGGATCACATTTTTAGAGAGAATTAACAAGGCAGGAGTAGCGAAGCACTTGAAATGTCCAGTTTAATTCTCTCTCTTCCTGCCAACGAGCTCACACGAGCAGGTTTTTCAGAAGTCCTGAAATGAAAGCTTCCTGGAAGAAACACATTTCCCTGTGGGACACACAGCTTTCAGTCCTGCCTCTGTGTGAAGGTAAGAAAGCTCTGTTTTCATTTACTATTTATGAGATGTGCATTCGTATTACAAAGTGACCATAGGATTCTGGGCTTTTAAGAATCTGCAAATGAGATGGAGCTCATTATTTTTTAATGTAAAGAGGATTATTGTGATCTTAGTGGCAGGATGTGTGACCTCAGATATGTGTCTTGCTGTAGGATATGTACTGAGGCTTTTCCTTTAGGAAGGCAGTAAAGCACACACAAGTATTTTCCACGTTCTGTTCAGCTTATTGAGATATTTATTGGAAATAAAACTGAAGCAGATATGTGTATATATTTTTAATTGCAGATCATGACTAGCATTCTTCGTGTGAATTTTGCTATTGAAATACATGCAGGGGCACGTTTTCAAAATGAAGACCCACTATTACCAGCTCCCATCTCCCTGCACAGTGGTTGTTTCCATGGTCCTAAAGGAACGCAGGGTCTGATAATCAAGGAATCTGTTAATATTTCCCCCAGTACATTGGGCTTTCCTTTGCAGGTGATGTTAGTGGGTGTCATGTCACGGCCCTGCTGTGGTGGCAGTGTGTGGGGTGCGAGCCTCCAACTGCCTCTGCTTGCACTGCCAGTGCTGCTGGTGCTATGTCCTGCAGGTGGGAAGCTCTCTGGGTGTTGTGCTCGCTGTGCAGGGCTCTCTGAAGCAGGTTCATTTTGTGGGGTTCTGTATGGTGCTGTTGGAGAGGGGCTCAGAGATGCCCACAGGTGTCCACGCGTTCCTCTGGTGCTCCCACCTCTTCCATTAGAACAGCACTGCAGATCTAACACGGAGCTGGCAAGAGCCAAGAGGGAAGTCTGTTTAAATGTGTTTATTAACCAGAAAAGCTGTATCTTCAACAGTGCTGGCTGCTGTGCAGACACTGTTCCTTGGTTCTGCGCACTCAAACGGTCCCTGTGCAAAGTGACTCGTTAATAATTGAGGTGCTCTCGCAGCGATCCACGGAATGGCTGGAAGCAGAGCACACGAGATTTCTGGCTTCATTTCTTGCAGGTATCACTGGGCCTGTCTCCTTCCATGCCTGCCTGCTCTGCTGATGAAAGCTGCCCTCGGAGCCTGCAGGTTGCACGTAGGTTGTGTGCACAAGTTGGACGTTCTTTAAAGAAATGCCAACAGGTAGGAAAGGTGTTCTGCTTTCAGGACAGAGTGCCAGATGAACAGCGTGCCAGAGACAGCTCGAGAGATTGAGGAAAAGAGTAAATTAAAATGAAAATGTCACCGGAGAGAGGTGCAGCCCAGTCGAGTCAGCCCCATTGCACATCACTGTCACTGCTTGGTTTTCAAAAGCAGAAAAGCTTGAAGTAAGGCAGGATTTGTCAAAAAGCCCTTAGGGATTTGGCTGACCTGCTCCCAGCATGCTTCCAGCCTGTAGGCACCTTTCAAAGCCCCGGACTGATTTCCTTCACTCGGTACTTCCTCTCCTGTGTTCCACAAATGCAGTAATTGCAAGCATTTGTTCTGAGCCATACAAGCTTGGGCTCCACGAGTTTTATTTACGGCAATTACATCTGGCAGATAATTTCTAATAAACTCAGGAGAATGATAAACCTCTTGCTAACTTCACAAGCAGAAAAATAGGGCAAATTGATCAAATAAGCTGCTTCCTACATAATAAAAAATTACTATGTGCATAACATTTTGGAACAGAAATAGCTCTGATGAAAGGATGAAGGCAAGCAGGAACTTGCTAGAGGCATCTGGGCAGAGTTCTGCAGTTTTGGACCACTCCTAGTAAAGACTCTGCTTGACCCTGACATGAGTTCCCTGCTGCTGGCAGTGGGGCTGCAGGATGGCACGTACCTTCTCCTCCCCATTGGAAGCTTGCTGGCTTACTGTGGGATGCAGCCTTGGAAGGATAGAACCCCATTTCTGCCTCTCTGGTTGATGACCAATCCTAGTCCTCTCGTGCCAGCAGAGAAAATTTCCCTTCCTTTCCATATATAAATTAAACCAGAGTGTTCAAATGTGAGGTTTGTTCCACATCTCGTTTCAGTGAGCACGTGATGGCAGTGAATCTGAATTTCAAATAGCTGAACTCAGGTACTGGGTTTTTCTAAAATGAGCTTTTAATAATTATTGAGCGTTTTCATCTCTGCTGTGTCGCTTAATTTACATTAAAAATTTGAATTTCATCTGAAATTCTCAACCTAGTGGTGTTAACATCTCCCTGAGATAAGTAAACGATTGCTACAAATTAGGCCTGGGCTTGGATGCTGCAGCTGATTAACATCACATAAGGACAATTAGCAGCATTTTTAGGAGGGGATGGGAAGAAATTATTGCGTGCAGTTGTAGCTATAAAGAGAATTTCATGGCAGTGTGTAATTAGGCAAATTAGGATTGGGCGGTGGCTTTAGCATGCATACCTTGATGAAATGTGTATCTGAACTCCTTCAGGAATATATAGGTTCTTTAATGACTGCAATCTTCTGTATCTTCCAGAAGTTATATTTACAAAACAGTTTAAGTGTCAGATACGTACAATATTAACATCACACCAACTCTAAGTGGTCTGGCATCGCCAGGGAAATTCACGAGGGCTCCTCTGCCTGAACCCTGATTTTCTGTCTCATTTGAATTTGGATGAGAGAAAAAGATAGCTTGGGAAATGGGAGCATAAATTTCACCGGTTTGAAGAAAGCTTATAGCAGCTCAGGATCTTTCCTGATCATTTTTGCAGTAGTGTCTGCATTCGATTCTGATGCCATTTCTAGAAACCCTGTGTGTGGCTGTGGCTGCAGGAGCTGCCATAGGGCTGGGAACACAACGTGAAATAATACGAACGTAGCTTTCCCATTTCCCAACCTGAAGCATCATTACATGTGACCTTGTGTCACTTTATGCTTCGTTATTGATCATCAGCTGAGGGCTGAGAAAAGCTTTATCTGTAGTCTGCCATGCAGAGAATGGCAGCAAATGGAGAGCTGGAAAGGGCTGCTCATTGGTCGTGGCAGACATTCTCCTTTAGAAGCTCTGTTGTGCTCCCAGCCTCGTCCTAGGCCTAGATGGAAAATAAAGTTACCGAGGCTCGTGTTTTCCTTCTCACCTGCTAACCAGAGGTGGCAGGCTGTGAGCTGGAAATGCTCCATCTCCAGTCCCTCCTGCAGCACCTGGGCTGTGTCCCAGCCATGCAAGGGCTGTGCCTGCACTGCGTGCTGCAGGTTTTGGAGGTTTGTCCTCGTGGGACATGGGATGTGGCCGGGTCCCTGCAGAGCTGTGCCTGTGCCAGGACCATGTGGTGCCGTGTCAGTGCCTGTGCCAGCTGGCTGTGCCATTTTGCAGGGCTGGTGGCTTGCAGATCAGATCAGTTTTTGCCCATTTTTGCCATTTTCTCTGCGCATTTCCTTCTCTGAGCTTGCCTGATACTCGATCCCCATGAGTTTCCCAAACAAAGAAGAGCAATTACAGCCCCTGATTAAAAGCCTCAGCAGCACGCTGTGTGCAAATCAAGATAACCATTTATCAGCACCGTTCCCTTTCTGCCTGTGAGGACTTGGGCTTGGTTCAGGTTGCAGAATTGTTTGCTTTGCTGCAATCCCAGCATGTGCAGGTACAAAGTGGTGGAAGGGAAGGGGAAAGCTGCGGGCACACAGTGTGAAACAAGGGCTGCAGCATGGGGTGGGAGCCATCGTCCTTCCCAGCACCATGCATTGTGTGCTCCTGCAGTGGGGACAGCCAAGTGACGTGGCTGGGATCCAGGCTGCTGCCCTTCCCCATGTGCCATGTCCCAGCACACCTGCCACTGCTGCAGTCACACGAAGAGATAACATGGATGTGTGTCTTTTATTTCCAGGCAGCGTTCTCAGCGCTGTGGTTATCAGCACTTCTGGCAGAAGCTGGAGTGCTCCAGCTTGGGTGCTAAAATAAATAAGCAAGCCTGCTTCGATGAAAGAAAGGCCAGAGAAAGATTCCCAGTGTCACCCTCTGACAGTGCTGCTCACCTCTGCCCCTCCAGGAGTTTTGGAAGGCACAGTGTGTGTGTTTAACTTGCATGCAGCTCAGGAGACTTCCTTGATTCAGGTAGGACTGAATGGATCAGGGTACAGAGCACATCCTGATGGACTCTGCCACGATGTCACCATGGGACAGGCACCAGTGAGGTCGTTGCTGTCATAGTTTTCTCCATCACGATGAGCTTGCAGTGCCTGGGGTGTGTGGGCTGTGTGTTTGCAGGGAGCCAGGGGCAGAGTTATGGTTCTGCTGGCACTCAGATCTAAACAGCTGTCTCCCATCAAAGCACTAAAACTTTTGTTTTTCTGATCTCAGCAGAACAGAGTGGCCTTGTGTGTTGTACATTGTACTGGAAGGAGCTTCTGAAACACCACCCTTAGATGTGTCTTTCATGAATTTTTAGATTCTTATTTTTCCAGTACTTCTGCTTCAGACTGGATGGTGTTATGTAGCATTAATTCTCTCGTATCAGGTTACTACAAGCCACTTTGAAATACTTGACCAAATCCATTATGAAATAAATTTTGTATATATCACTAAAATGTATTCTGCTGTAGAAATGTTGTACTGAAATCCTTTATCTGTTCCAAAACTTCAGATCATTCTTTTCTTCTTTTAAAATAAGCTTTGCAACGTTTTCCATCAGAACAAGTGAAGTAGCAAGAATAATAGATGCTGTAGGATTTGTATCCAGTATAGCTTCCTTCTCCAAATGCTTTTGGAGGTGCTGATTGATTGGTAACAATGCTTGAAACGTCACCGGGGGTGAATGGAAAATGAACTGCTCTAACGAATGTCCAAGTTGAAACTGGCTCAAAGTTTTAACATTTAGGAATGTTGTTTGCTTTCCACAGCAGCTGGAAAGAAAACAGGGAACAAAATGTATGTGGAGGAAATTAATAAATTATGCTCTTGTTTTCGTCATGTTTACAACAGAGACGTGTTAAAACTTCAAGTCAATGACAGAAGAAGAATGCTCCATTTAAAGCCTGTTTGTGTGGGTATGGAGGGATGCTGCCATGCTGTATCCTGAAGGGTGAGGGCCTGACTGCATTTTGAGGGCAGTTTTTGTGGGGCCAGGGAGCACAGAAGCACATCTTCTTCAGCTTGCTCCAGTTGCCCTGCCAGGAGTGGTGCTGGGGATGTGCTGCTGATAGGGCCTGGCCTGACCTGGGCAGGGCTGGGAGATCCACCACAGCATCCTGGCAGTGCTCCTCACCCAGCTGGGTTTGTTGTGCTGCTGTAGATGCTGTGTGGCCACAAACGGGGTGATGTTTGTTTGTGGATAGCAACGAGGGCTTTGTCTTGTCTGGAATTGACAGTAATTGAAACTGCAGAATTAGGTAAACATTGAAGCCTGTCCAGTTTCTGGCACACTGGGAAGACCCTTCATGGTGTTAGGGCTGCTCCATGTATTGTCCTCCTTCCCTTTTCTTGCTGCTTGCATTCTGCTCTTCAGTTGTCTCCTGTGGTCAGACACACACATGCTGCCTCCTGGGGTTGCTTTGTTGGATTGGGTTTTGCTGTGTTTTTTTTTTTTTTTTTCTGATAAATTTACTCACTGGAGTATAAAAAACGATTAAAAAACGTAGGCATCTCTCTGATGAAATCAGCTTGAGGTTGCTGCTGGGAGATGCGCAGCCTCTGGAGCTGCTGCACCCCATCTCCCCAATCTTCTTCCCTCCCTTGTGTCAAAATGCCACCAAGTGTCACGTCCCACCTTCAGCATGGGGTTTGGTGGTGTGCAAAACCCTTTTCTTGTGGCCTCGGGATGGCTGAGAGCTGAAGTCAGAACAAACCTGCAAATTCTCTCTTCCAGTTCACTCCTGCACTGGGGCTGGCTGCCCTGTCAGATGTGGAACAGGCAAAGCCCCTCCTGCTGTGGATGCCAGAGAGCTGCAGTGCAGTTTGGTGAGCCTGCTTGCTTAATCCTGGCTGTGTAATGGGAGGGCTCTCTCACCTTGTTTCTAGGATATTTTTTCAGCAGGAAAAGATTCCAAATGAATTCACCTGTCTCATTTCAGCCTCACGATATATTTGTTCAACATGGAAAAATCAATGTTGAACTAGAATTTGGTGGGGATGGGGAAAATCCGTGGAGATTGCATTTCTGCTTCAGTGCAATTTCATGTTTTACTGCTGCATAGACTCGCTAGTTAATAAGGTATCCTTGAATATGAGGTCCACATGACATTTATTGCTGGGCAAGTACGTACAAATCAATACTTATAATTTGTGTTGGTGACTGCATACTATCTCTGGCATCATTATAACTGTGTCTGTCGTTGATTGACAGTAACAGTAGTTATCATTATTTTCTTAATTGTGGTTTCTCATCAGGATTCAGAGCCAGGGAGTTCCCAGTACTGTTTTCTGGTGCCCAGATAACTCCTCAGGGTCGCTGCCTGCCAGTTCTCCTTGGTGAAGAGACAGGCTTGGTGTGGGGCAGGGATGCAGCTGGGGTGCAATGCAAGGGCTGTGCCGTGGCTGAGCATCTTTGTTCAAGACCCTCTCCACCAATAAATCCATCCCTTTGGTTCTAATGAAATCCTGGGACCCAGCGCTGAGCCACATGTGAGTAATCCTTCCCCTGACTCTGTGTAGGAACCGAGGCAGTTAGCCATGGTTTTGTACTTGGCTGGGGAACAGTGATAAGGAGAGAACAAAAATTGCATCCCTTGGAGAGGCAGCACGTATGTATCCTGGATCTCTGTCTTGGCTTCTATCTGATCTGAGGAATGAGAAGGAGATGACTTAATTTCATTGAAGGGTTAGAAGCAGATTTCTGGGAGATCCCAGGTGTGTCGTGCTCAGGGATGTCAGGAAGGCTCCTCCAGAGCTGCCCTGCAGGGGCAGGGCTCAGTCCAGCAGATGCCAAGTCTCTATGAGTGGAATTACTTATTCTGCTTGATTACATACTTAGCTTTCAGCATCTGATTAAAAGGGTTTGATTGTAGAATTTGAGCTCCAATTAGTTTAGTGAGGGCACTGAAACTAATGACATTTACACGAATTAGCTTTAGATATCAGAATCCAAGGATGACACACAATCTTCACTATGTCTGTGATAAGAAATTCTTTATTAGACTCTATAGAAACTCAGCTTCTTAGGCACTGCTCGTTAGAAAAATAATCTTTTACTGTTATACATAAAATCTGTCATACCTTTGCTGATGTTCCTCTGCGTGTTAGTCTTGTGGCTATCTGAAAGACTTTTGAATTGATGTTTAAATTATCCACTGAAGTACTATGAGCATCTGTTCAACTCTGATACTCTTTTCTGGTGTGTTTTCATTACATATGGGAGGGGGCACTGGAAAGGCAGTTCAGATGCAGGTTATAAAAATGCCACAAAGGCACAGGAAATGTTTATTGGAGGAGTGCTGTGTGTATTCTTACGTGTTTCTTTTAGAGAAGACCCCCCGTGTAGTTGGGTGGAGTTTTTCAATGGCTGTGATGATTGACTGAGGAGTGGCTGTAAATGGAGCGAGTGCCTGCAGCTGTGAGGCAGTTCTGCTGTGCTGGTGGGGCTGGGTTTCTGGTTAAGAAATCAAATGGCTGGAGATGGATATGTTTGGATGAAGATTCAGGGATGTGCAATGATATCCATGTGGGTACGTAGCTTCTGCTCAGCTCTGTGGGCTGCCTGCATTAATGACTGTGCTATTATCACTGCTCTGTGCTTGGAAACCAGTTTATTGGCTGGCTGTGGAAAGCCTTCTGTTAAGATTAAATCCCGTGTCCCTGAAGACTGAGTTTTATGTTAGCTGTAAATCAGTGTGGAATTGTTAGGGCTAAGGTGAGGTTTCGGGTTAGGGTTCAGCAAGGCATCCTCAGGAACCCATTTTATTCTTGATCCTGTAAATCCCTGCTGGGGATGAAAGGCTAATCGGTACTTATTGTGTGATAGCAGTGGCTCCTGGGGCTGTTTTATGCCCAGGTTTTGTTAAACGAATTTTCAGAGAGCCTAAGTGCTCAAGAACTTGATTCATGGGTGAATCTTGGCCTGTGCTTTATAGATCTTTAAGGAATCACGGGAAAACCTTCTTATTTTTCCCCAGGTTTTGAAAGCCTAACCCTATGGTACCTGAACTGTTGGCATAGACTCAGCTCAGAAGGCAATATGAACCATTTGTCACTGAAAGCAGCAGCACATATTTAGCCCCGCGGGCTTTCAAATATTACCCAATAAAACTCCATCCTTCCTGAAACCCCCAAATCATATTTCTGGACCACCTGTGGTTCTTCCAAAGCTCTGTGAGGATGTGCTTTGCACAGCTGAAAGCCCCTCGTTGTGACAGCCTGAGGTTTTCTTGGCTTGAAATGCTGATCTGGGCCAAATTCCAAGCATCTGCTCATTTAGATTAATATAGTTCAAATTAAGAGAAATTAAAGATGAAGATGTATTATCAGTCTTTAGCTCTGTGTATTGTTGGTTCGTGCTTATGATTTTGTCATTACATTGGTTCTTGAGAGGAAAAAGTTGCTTGTAATGATTTAATTTTTACTTTATTGCATTCCTGTGTTGCTTTCTTGACCCTTTCCTTTCTTCACTGAGTTATTATGGCATCTTTTTCTCTTTGAATATATATGCCTCTAGAAATATTGCCTAAGTTCTCTTGGACAAATGGATTTACATCCACAATTCATAGTGCAGTGGACCTGCCAGCAGCTGAAGGTGTGATGCCTGTGGTCTCCAGCAGATGCCATCCCTAGTGGCTGTGTGTCTGCTCGTTGACCTGAGCCTCCTTGCAGCCCCTAATGGATCACTAAGAAGAGCGTGCTTCAGGCATTGTAAGGTTTCCCTGCTTGCTCCAGCAGGTGCCAAGAAGCAGTAAGTGACCTGGCTCCTCCCAGCTTGGGCCACCATGCAGTACTTCCACAGGGACCCATGTGTTCATAGACCAACAGATAAGCATGTTTCTAGCAAGCATCTCATACAAATGAGGGCTTGTTCTGCTCTAACATCCTTAGGTCATTACAATTCTCCGTGTTCACAAATTCTAAGAGGGGCTTTGAAACCCTAAGCTGAACTCTGGGTGAAAGCATTGTGTTCCTGGTGCCTCTTCTTCTTCAGTTTGTATTTGCATGCCTGGCTGATGAATGCTGGGAAATACAGGGGTTGTGTGCTGTCGCTCTGTGCTTTTGAGGGCTGCAGCAGTGATTCCTGAGTTGCGACAAGCTGTCCCCGAGTGCAGAACTGCAGCGTGGTCTGTGCACTGCTGTTCTTGGTGTGTGTGTGTACATAATCATTTTGGCTAAGTACAAAAAGTAATATTCTATTCATTTAAATATTGTACCATCTGACATAGCTGCAACGTGCTGATATTAATGGCTCACTTGAGGCCAATTCTTCTCCTGCAATGGCACTTTCTATTGCAAATTCATCATGTAGGCATCAAGCAAAGAGTTATCATTCACTTTTTCTGTTTTTCATGAAGGACAGATATTGATATTCTCCTAAGAAGTGAAAATAGATCCCCCTTATCAGCAGTGCTTAGCATACTGGCTGCTGCATAGGCTGAACCCAGCAGCGATGCTGTACAAAGAAGCCCAGCACAGCACTGGAGCATTTCATTTCCCCATAAATCAGTAATGGAAGCACTTGGGTATTGCATTTCTAGCCTAAAAAGTTGGATTTTTGTTGAGTTTCACATTGTTCATTCCCTGTATCTAGCAGGGTACATGTTTCAGTCTGGGTAGAATCATGGAATCACAGAATGGCTCTGGTAGAAGGGACCCCAAGGATCATCAAGTCCCAGCTCCCTGCCACAGGCAGGGCCACCAACCTCCAGACCTGGTTTAGACCAGGTTGACCACGGCTCCATCCAACCTGGTCTTGAACGCCTTCAGGGATGGGAGGTAATATGGGTGCAGTGTGTTTTGAAGTGGCTTGGACTTCAGTTGGAGGGGGTGGCAGATGCCTGTGGGTAGCCCGAGGCGTCACTGGTGGGACTGGCAGCACTGGGCTCCTCGCAGCAGAACCCTGGGCGAGTGGCCTGGGCAAAGTATCTAGCAAATACTGGTAAAATTAACGAGCTGCTTTTGGCTGGTGGGTCTCCAATGATGGGTGATTTGGAGTAGCAATGAACATGCAGTCTTGGTGCTGCCAGCTAAGGTCTGAGCATTACTGTGCGGGTCAGAATTGATTGATTTCCTTGTCTAAATTATTTGCAAGCTTAGTCATTACTTTTGTAGCTGATAATTTCACTGGAGCTTGGGACCTGCCGTATTATGGCTTATAAAAGTTTAACCATCGCTGAACTCTTAGGCAATAAATCACTGTAGTGTTGCTTTGCTCTCAAAACTCGATGGAAGCGCACGGCTGAAACATCAGGAGGAGCACAGAGGATCACAGAGTGTGGTCTGTGGTGTGGAAACATTGCAGCAAGTGTCAGGATTCGTGCCCTGACCCATTACAAACCTCTGTGTTATTTAGATGAGGGAAAGCAAAGCTCCTGCAGGCTCAGAGCTGTACTTCAGCACGGCCCAGGACCAAGTCTCCTCTTAGCATTAATAATACATCAGTGGCCTTGGTGGGGGGGCACGGTGACATCAGTGTGGTACGTCTCTGGGGGGAAAGGTAAGATATGGCAGAACAGCTGAAAAAGCACTTTCCTGTCCTTGCTGCACTGTATATTAGTTATGGAAGGGTAGTAATCAGAAGAGCCATAGTAAAACAAGCTTTGAGTGGTGTTCTACAGTTTATGTTTGGCTGCTTTTCTGCCATCAACTGTAGAAAACCATGGAGTTCTCTGCAGGAAAGAGCTTTGCAATTATTGACCGTGTCTGAGACGGTATCGTCTGAGCTGGTCTGTGTGTGATATATTTGTTTAATAATCACACATATTTGTAATTCCAGTGACTGCAGGTTTTGTACTGATGGCTGCATTGTGAAGCATGTGCCGGGGGGGGTTAATTTTTCTATTTAAAGTAGCTCATCCAGGCTTGAGCTGGGGCTGGGTAAGGTTACGCATCAGTTGAAATGCAGCACGTGTGTGTGTGTTTAGAGTTACCTGAGATGGCTTTCATTTGGGTGTGACTGTAAGCTGATGAGATCAGATTAGTTTTCTGTGCTTCTAAGATGCCCCCTATTAAGTGCAATTAAGCTACCTGACAGAAAAATGGAAATGCAGGAACTCAGCTAACAGGGTAAGGGGTTCCCTAGTTTAGTAGGGCACTGTATGTGTGTTAGCACATCCAGTCCCTTCTGGTGACCAGTCCTCCCAGCGCCTGCATCTCTGCAGCCCTTCCTCAGGTGTAGAAATGCTCTTCACTTTGGGTCATCGAGAGGAAGGAGTAGAAATAAAGCACAGTGAATCCATATTCTGTTGTCTGGTAAATAGTTCTTGTGCTTGGTGGGTTATTTTTGGTCGTGGTTTTACAAACCTACATTTGAGAGGCGCTCGCTGACACAGATAATACGAAAAAGCATCATTACTTTTAAGAAATCAGATTTCCTTCTGACAGTGGATCTGAAATCAGTGCCTCACAGGCTGAGAGGTGTGGATGGGGGATGCCATTAATTTCTTCAGAAGTTATTGCAATGTGTCAAAAAGGTGCTATTTTTTCATAGTGGAACGTGCCTTCCTTCCAAACACGACCTAGATAAGGGCTGTATCAAAGCTGGCAGTGTTATGTGCTGGAGGTTCTCTGCTTCTGGGCTCATTCAGGTGGCATTTCCAGTTTTAAACAGCAGACTTGCGTGAGCAAAGAGAGCAGAGCCTGGCCCTGTCCATCTCTCCTGCTCTGTGGGGGTGTGGATCTGCTTCTCTGCAGTGCCTGGCAAATGGCAAGGCATTAAACCCTGTGCCCCCTTAATTGTAAGAGCTGGGCTAATTGTTCTCATAGGAAAGAATAATAATACTAACCTAAAAAAACCACCAAAAACCAATAAATAGAGGCGAAGAAAAATAGTAGCTGTTAAATTCTGGCACAGTTGTTTGTCTGTTGTTCCTGAACTGTCTATCATACCTCTCCTTTTCTCCATTCCATTTAGAGATGTATGATCCACTTTGTAAAACTGCACATCCATGGGAAATACCTCTCTGTGCTGGAGCTGTGACCTACTGGGCAGCAGGCTGCTGCAGGAGAGCAGCACCCTGGGCCAGCACTGCACATAGCCCAGCTCAGGGCTTGCACAAAGCTGGTGAGCCACAATATAGCCCATGCCCATCTGCCACTGGTAGTTTATGCCTTTCAATCCCAGTTTTTCTCTCAAAAACCTCTTCTCTCCTTGTAGCCCTCAGCACTGCTGGGCTGAAGGCATCTGCCAGTGTTGCCTCCTTCAAGGTGTGATGCTCTGTCGCTGCTGCTGTGTGCTGTGATGCATCCATTTGGATACCAGGTATCATTTACTGTGCTGCTTGCAGCTGCATCTTCTTAATTGCAGTATGTTCATTAGCACAGGGTGTCTCTGCTGGCAAGGTACTGTGCTGAGATGGCTCTGTAGAAAGGCTGTGCCTTCTGTGCCCAGATCAGAACTGCTCGTTGGTCTGTGGGGAGGAATTCCAATGGACAAAGCCAGTTTCTGGTCAGGAGCTGATTTCCTGAAGGCTTTCCCCCTTCCACACTTCACCTGGCTGAAGCACTGGGAACTACACTGGAAATGGGTGTGTTCATGTTTTTATTTCTGTATTCAAAGGTAGGGAAGAATCATTAGAAACTTGGCAGTTAACATGTTTTCTTACCACTCATGGAATTACTGTTTAATATCGGAGTTTATTGTGTAAATTACCAGTACAAGAGGCTGTGGACCTACAGCTTTACTCTCCCGTGAGGCTCTGCAACCACCCATAAATCTGTTGAATTGTGCCCTGGAAGCTCGTGATGTATTTAGAGCCCCTCGAGCAAATTACAGATTTGCATTAATTCCCTGCAATTTCCCATATATGCGCACAGTTGTTATTCATTCTGTTTTGTAATAAAAACTCTTCAATATATACAGAAAGACTTAAAAGGTGCTAATTAACATCAATTCTGCTAGTGGTTCTGGGTATGAGTCTTCTTAGGTTTTGAAATCTTACTCTTCCTTTCCTGTTCCTGATTCTCATGTGATTTTACTGTTGAACACATGTATAACATGTCAGATGTGTCACAGTTTGTCTGCTTTAACTCCTTCGGTGCTGCCCTGCTTCCTGCACCAGCTTGTGCATCTCCAAGTTGCTTGGATGTGTGTGCTGCTGGTCCTGCTGGAAGGTATTTGCACAGAGCCTTGCAATACTTTCAGCTTTTCTCTGCTCTTTCTCTTTTATCTGCATAATTAAAGGAGTTGGACACAGAATCAACCCGGAGAGATAGATGTCTGCTCGTATTTATTTCTCCTGCAAGATATATTCCTTATAAATCCTTCATGGCGCATTAAAAATTGACTCTTCCTTGTCTCAGTGAACAAAATAATTGTGCATCCCCGAATTTCTCCTTGCAAAGCACAGGACGGATTGCTGTAGTGCTTTTCTTAATATTTAATTAAATTCAGGTTGTTGTTGTTGTTGTTGTTGTTTTTTTTTTTTAAAGTGAGAAGCTCATTCTGGTCTACGAGGAGCCCAGGAACTTCAGGCCTGCAGTTGACTTAACAGCAGCAAGCAGGTTCCTCAGGGATGCTGTCTGAAGTCTGCCTCACACAGGCACTTAGGAAACTCGTTAGGAAATGCACCGATTGTCAGAAACCACCACTGAAGGGTCTCATCTTAAAATCTACCACCTATAGATGATAAAGGTGTATTGTTGAAATTAAGTCCCAGCAGGCTGCTCTGTGCCTGTAAGCAGAGCTTACATTCTGCAAGGGGACAGTTTGGAGGCTCAGTTGTCATTTGGTTGTCCTAATCTGAGTGCCAAGAAAAGAGAAGCAAGGACTGTCCTCATCTGAAGTGCAGTGGTGTGAGTTCCCTCTTGCTGCTCACGGCTGCAGATATTGCCACAATAACAGTGATTTCGTTCGGGCTGTTCAGTCCAAAGTCAGAAATTCAGTCAACCAATGCCATTTCCATCCATTGGCATTGGGGTGTTACTTCTGGTGTCTTCTGCCCGATACCTGAGCTGTGCTTCTCGAGACCTGGCAGTGTGAGGATGCTGTGTGTGGCTGCGCTGAGAGGAATGGCATCTTGAAAATCATCTTGATAAATACCTGCCGTCGGAGGCTGAGCCCTCCGCTGACATAAATAAGGTCAGTATTTCTCTGGTAGATTTAATACAAGATTGAAAAAGAAATGAAATGCATCAGTTTTATCACATTGCAACACATTTCTGGAGGAGTTCAAACAGAGAATGAAATATACGGGCAGGCATAATTTCGAATGAAAATTGCATTTTTCTTTCTTATTCTTTTTCCAAGTTAAAGTCTTAAATTAAAATAAAATAAATGGAAGAAATATTGCCAGAGTCGATGCTTTTCAAAATCATTTCTTGAGACTTAACAAAGCGTAGGATTAACTTAAGCCTGAAGGTTTTAGAATGTAATTTAATTTTGTCTCAGGAAATGTGGGGTTCAGCTTCTGGGTACCCTGAGTTAGTGCTCTGCACCATCTTCCTTGCCCTGCAAGAGCTTTAAATTGTGTGTTTATTTGAAGAGTGAGCTAAGATCCTGCAGAAATAGAACCACCTTGGGGCTAGGGCCTGAAAAATGTCACCAAGAGCAAAAGCTGAGAGATGGCTGTGCTGGAGCACGAGCAACGCAGCCCTTGGATGAGCATCCTGAAGTCTCCTTTCCCTCAGTCTGCTTGGTACCAGCCCGTGTTTGTGAATCAGAGGGGAGGATGGAGGTGAACGGCCGCTCTCCACTGGCTCTCCCCACCACCTGCCCGTGGGCAGGAGCCAGTGTTGGCCACGCTTGTCGCTGCGTTTCCAGGACGTGTGGCAGCTGCAGGTCCTGCCCTTGGTGATGTGAGCTGACAGCAAGCCCAGCAGTGCAGACAGCTGAGTTGTGCCAAAACACAACGCATCGTGCCTGGTGGTGACAGGAGCAGCGTGGTGGTGGGAATGAGACAAAATAGCAAAGATTAAAAATTGACAGTGTTATCTTAAGAAGAAATGGCTTCATTCTGGGAATGTAGCTTTGAAATGAGGAAGAGTGGATGCATCCCAGCTTGGCTATAGGGCAGCTCTGTGCCTCAACAAACTGCCGCTCCTCGTTCGTGCCGGCACTGCTTTAGGGTTCTGCCCGTGTTCTTAGAGGCTTTACAGAGATCAGGGAATGCCATTTTTAATAAATAATCACTCTTCCCTAATGCATTAGATTGCTAAATGAATTAACCTCACTTTCTGGAAAGTGTGTTTTAAAATAAATTTTATGCCTGCATTATTGGCATATAGTGAGATCTATGGGGAGGAACTCAATAACGTGCTGGCAGCCCTGGGATTTATAATTTATATAATTTTTGAAGATTTTCATCTTTCTGGAGCTATAAGCAGCTGAGCTTATAACATTTGATTTCCCTGGATCCCAATTAAAACTGGGAACACTGAAGTTACGGAATTAAGTGACCGTTACTTAATTTTTCTCCCATTAAGATCTTTTCTTTTCCCTCTCTCTCCAAGACTGCTCCGAGTTTTCATTTATTTTGACAGCAATTTGCAGCTCTGATGTGATTTGGAGGCAGTCTGGAGTGCAAAGCTGGGTGTTGATTGACAAGCTGTGCCTGAGCAACCCTTGACGAAGTGTCTGCAACACGGCTGTGACTCGGCCACATCGGTGGGGACCTGGGCACTCTGGCTGCATGGGTGGCATCACTGGTACCAGTTACTTCTGTCTCCATGGCCCATGCGAGGGAACAGGGTAGGAGGGCAGTTGGATGCTTTAAAGCATCCCCTCCTCTCTGTGCTTCCTCCAGCACTGGGTGCATACAGACCTGGTGGTCACACGTTGTGCTAAATGCTATTGCTCATCAGCTGCAGTGAGCAAAGGGATGTCATAGCTGCATCATTCCCACACACTGAGCATCAGGACAGCCCTGTGTGTGGTGTTATTGACTTCAGTGGGGAGGTACAAATGTAGTTTGGGCTTGATGCTTTCTGGTATGTATAGCTTTATATTTATGTGATACTGGTTTGTGTTGGTCATCATCATTGCTGAGGTTTGGAACATCAATCCGCAGCAGAGGTTTGTATAATGTGTAGGTGGGATGCTAAAAAGAAAAAGGAGCAAAGCAGCTCTCCCCAGCCCAAAGGGAAGGGCAAATTGCAGCTGAAAAATGGCTTGGATAGAAGGTGTTTGTTGGGTGCTGTGTTCTGTTGGTTAGCAGCACAGCTCTCATATTACCACGTGTTATTGTTTAACTTGACAAACTCGTATTCTTATGAACCTATAAAAGACTCCTGGAGAAGTGTTTTTAAATTAAGTGGTAAAAGGGCAACAGAGTGGTAACAGAGCATTTCCAGGTGTTTTCCCTGGTGTGGTGTTCTGAAAAGGCACAAAGCATTGCAGTGAGCATTGGGAATGACCTGGGCTTCCTAAAGAGGTTGTTAGCTCTGGGTGCTCCCAGCCTGGTCCTGCTCAGCCACACAGCTCATTGAGCTCCTTTCTTCCCTTCTGTTAAACTGACCTGGCTCTGACCACTGTACGCCAGTCCCCCTGTCTGGCTGTGGCTCTGCTCCATTGAAACTGGAGTGACGTGAGATCGAGGTGTGGGCTGTGAGCAGAGATCACACTGGAAACTGCAGTGAATTAATTGTGAACATTAAGAAACAGAATTATACCACCACACTAATGAAACACGTGGTTCAGGCCACAAACTGATTGCTTCAGAAGGTCAACAAGAAATGCCTTACTCATTTGCTTCATTGCTCAACTGTCTGTCTGATCCTACACCAAGGCACTGGGGTGCACTGTAGGTTTGGAGACCAAAGCAGAACGGTTGTCTCCCCTGTTCATGCAGGGGAGTTGGACTAGGTGACCTTTAAAGGCCCTTTCCAACTCCAAGGATTCTATGGTGATTCTTTGATGATGAAGTCTTTACCAAGAGTTTTCTCAAATGGCTGGAAAGCTCAGGACGCCACCACCAAGAAACAGCCTCGTGCTGAAAATCTGCCCTGGCTCAAAGCACGAGGAAGGCAGTTATGAGGGAACTGAGAAAGGGAAAGGGAGGAACTAGAAATTGTTGTGATAGAAAAGAGGGGAAGCTAAAGAAAGCAGTTTGTGCTCCTCCGCTAAGGAATTTTCCAGGAGCTGTTGAGTTTCTTTGTCCTGGTGTGATGGTTTTGACCAAATTTATTAAGGCCAAGAAACTTTCTGTAAACCATGGGGATATTGTTGCATGTTCCAAAGGGCAGGTGGTGGCCTGGTCCACGAGTCACCTTGAAGTTGGTGTGAATTCGGCTGGTGAAGAGGGAAGGAGTTGCATATGTGTCACTGTGGCATTTCATCATGTGTTTGTGACTGAGTCAGTGACCTCCCCACCCTGCTGCCAGCAGCATCCGTGCCTGCTTTCCTTACAGTTTTCATTGTCAAGATGTCCTACCTATAGAGATGTATTTCTTAGACCTTTAACTCAGCAGGATGGCTTGGTAATATTGCTCTATTCCAGCAGTTCCAGCACGTGGTCTGCCCTTCAGCTATTTGTATTCCCAGTATCTTTATTGTGCTCTCTGCCCTGGCTGCTGCATAACCACTCAGATACAGAGAGCTGCTCCCAGCGTTTCAAGAGCAGATCTATGCCCTTTGATTCCAGCTCTTTCAACAAGAGCAAGTAGTGTCAATACTCATGGAGATCGACATTTCAGGTGCTGTGAATTCAGTGGAAACATTTAGGAGTGAGGAAGGTGAATGGAAAAAACCCTCTTCCCCATACTTAGCGTGGCTGTGCCTCTTTATGTGCAGTTTTTTGATGCCATGTTGTGCTTTTGGGAATGCTCACAGGCTGCAGGAGGGACCTGAGCATGCCAGCAGTCCTCTCCCCGGCAGCTTTCTGGTTTCTTTCTCTCCTCAGTAAGGAAGAAAATCCAAACAAGAAGTGTCTGTAAGGCTGCTGGGATAGCAATGCAGATCTGGCATCTCCCAGCACATCCGAGTTTCTCAGCATGGGACATGAATCCAGGATCCCCCATCCCCATGTGGCAGCAGGTCAGAGTCCTCGGGCTCACCAAATCCTCCAGTGATCTGCAGCACCACTTACAGAGCCCCAGTCTGCGCCCTCTGGGTTGATCTCTAAGCCTCCCTTGCCTTAGCTGAACTTGCAGTGTATGAAGCTGCTTTGAAGGCTTTACCTTTAGTATAGCGGGGTGACACAGACTGAATTTTCACCATACAGTGCTTCCTTCACAGCTCCATCTCTGAGAAATGGTTTACAGATGGGTGTGGGGACCTAAGGCTGAGGCATCTTCCAACACCAACACCATGTGGCCCCAGTTAATGTTTTTATTGACCGTTTTCCTTTTTCTCTGCAGCTATTCACTGTTGTACTGACTTCTCCTTTTCTTTCCCCCTGTACCTTCACAGCCTCGCTGTACTGTTACAGAAAAATCAAACAGGTACAGTAATGGTTCAGGTCAGAAATATTCCATTGTATGACCTCTGCAAATGTTACTTTCTAGTGGATTTTATGTGATAAATTAATGCTTTAGTGAGAAGTAGTCTCAGAGCAGACATATTAAATAGCACTTGTTTTTGACCTGTGGTAGCCTCAAGTCAAGAGCTTTCCAGATTTTCTTCTCTAGTTATTTGCCCGGTTTGGAGCTGATCCCTTTCTCGTTGTGCCTGTGTTCCTTTTTTTCTCCAGAGATGTGCTGATGTGTGAGCTGGAAGCTGGGCTATCTGCTTTGAGATGCACGGAGGGTGCTGAGTGTGTCTCTGAGCCCCCCTGCTGGGGTAAGGATGGGTCCTCGCTGGGCCCTTCACGAGGCTGAAGGTGCCCATGAGGGTGATGATGGACTGCCCAGTGCAAATGGAAATTACATCACCCAAGGCAGGAGAAGGATCTTGTCTGCTTAACGTGGCCCTGTTGGGCAGCCTAGGTGATCCCAGCTGTGGATTATGGGGGGTTGTCCCATGAATTTGTGTGTCATTCCAACAAATTTAATGAGCCCGCGTCTGTAGCAGATGCTGCCCTGTATCCAGAGTTATCTTGGGCGTTACTTTCCTTTTCACAAGGCAGAATGGGAGCTGCACAGCTGGCTGCTTCAGGTCAGTGTGGAGTTAGGAACTGAACGAGCTGCTGCGGCCGCACAGGAGAGCGCCGCGACGATGTTGTTATTATTATTGTACTGCAATCTAATTTAATATCCGTTTTCATAAAAGATCTCCTAGGCAATGAAAACGGATGGATGTGAGCTGTCTAGATTTAGGTACAGCGTCTGACACGCTGTCCGATAGAAAATTGTTTGTTGAAGTAGAGCCAATGGGGATTAATGCTATGGGGAAGGAGTGGGGCTATGGGGTGCACTGTGGGGCTTTGGGGTGGGGGCAGCAGTGGTGTTGGGATCTGTGCTCACCAGCTAAGCAGTCAGCATGGAGTAGAGCAAAACTGGCAATACTAAGAAGAACTAGATGTGATATGGGGAGAATTAGATGACAGTATTGATTAGGGTAATAGAACTGAGAGGAAGCCGGATAGCATAAAGTGCAAAATAATGCTTTTAAAGCAACTTTGCTATAACCTGGGGACTTGTCATCTGGAAATGATGAAGAGGGAAAAAGATCTGCCTTAGAAGGGTTGTTTGTGGGATGACAGTTATCACCCACCTGTGAAAAGACTGTGATTTATTTTTAGGACGTGCTAGGTGAGGCATTTCTAGTAAAGAGTGGATGAGATTAAAGCTGCTGTGCGAAGCTGTGGTGTGACCTCATGCAGAGTATTTTGTGCCATTTCAGGAATTACGCCCCAAAAAATGAAATTATTTGGATCAGGTGCTTCTGGGATGATGTGCTTGGCACGGGTAACCTGATGGGAGCATGAGCTCAGGGACATCTCATTGCTGTGTGTCTGTGATCCAGGTCTGTCCATCCATTGACCAGTTCCTGGTGGTTTGCCATCATCCATTCCTCAGTTGATTCTTTCCATCCTTCTGCTTTTCTGCAAGGCACGATGCAAATGCTGTAATACTCTCGAGTCAGGGCTTTGGAAACCAACCACTTAAGAATTATCAAGAGTTGAAGTAGAATTAATTTCTTTTGCCCTAAGTGTTCTATTAACATTTCATTTATGTATACATTACAGCAAATGGACTCAAACTAGAGATTTATGCACCTCCTGGAAGAAAGATGATTGTGATACAGTTTATTGAAATAAACTGGGAGCATTGCAGAGATGCCTCTTTTGCCTCGTGGCCTGAAATTAAAAGAAAATGATCAGTGTGTTGGCTAATTAAGAGAAGACCTTTGTAATTTAAGTTTTAGTATTTGGTATAACAGTAAGTCACAGGGCAATGATGATCGTTAAAACAATATTATGAGAAAGTGACATTTTCATCCCAGTGATGTAGTTGTGAAATGAATCAACCAATTTAAAGTTTAACGATGTCATTACAGTGGCTGCATATGCATCTTCTCTGAGATGGCAGTGCGAATGCAAAGTCGCTTTAAGCAGGGCTCCATGTGGACTTCTAATGTGCACTTCAGCTATTATTTGATAGTACTTCAACCTGAAACAAGTGCCAGTTCAACTCGAAGGGAATGAATTAAATTTGGTTGCAATAATGTGCACGGAAAACCCGCGTAAAATACAAAATAAGTATCTCTTTGTTGAGGTAAGAACGCTTAGTTTTGCTGAACAAAAGTAGATTGCTGGAAAAAGGGGAAAACGTTGGGTCACAGTGGACCCTGAGCACAGCCCTCAGCCCTGGAAGGCCTCAGTAAGTGCTCTGAAAATGAGCTGCTCTCCTGCAAAGTGCTTTCCCAGCAGTATTTAGCTCTGTTTGCAAATGTCTCAGCTCAGAAAAGGAAAAAGAGTCCTTCTGTTTGTTTTTTTTCTAGTCAAATAAAAGCAAGAAACATGGTTTTGTTGGAGAATGCTCACTGTCCATCCCTGGAGTTCTTATTTGCAGAAGAATGAAATCACTGCATTAAGTCTAACAGCTAAAAGCAAAGCAAGGAAATCAGAGTGGGTTTGTAAATGACTCGTGAGCATAAAACAGGGCTACGTTTGTTGACCAAATTATTCATGATGAGCTCAGCCCTGGTTGGTAGAAGATTTACAATGCTTTCCCCTCTTCTGTGTTGCTCTGTTCAACCAGATAGTTTGTTCCTCTGTGGATATTATATTGTAATCTTTATGTACAGTAAACACCATTTCTTATTGCAGGCATCTGTCTTGAAAGCAAAAGGTTAAACAAAAAATTAAAAAGGATTTTTTTTCCTCCTGTATTTATTGAATGAAGGCTTACATAATTGAAACGGGGTCTCATTTATCATTAGACTTGGTCTTGTCTTTAAATATTGCCCTTGTTATCAAAATACATACACAGAATAATTTATGAAAGCAGCAATTTGGCAAATTGAGCTCTATTTTTTTTCTCAATGGAATCTCTGTTCTCTCTGATTTAATATTTTAATAACTAAAGCGTATCTGCTGGCAAACTGGGTAGAAATGACAAGTCTTCTAGGTGGTCTGGTCAGGGGAAGAAAATCCTGCAGGCAACTAATATCTTAGTTTTCAAAAGATGCTTTTAAGCTATGCACTCCTTCTTCCTCTTTGAAATTGTTATAATAGTTTGAACAACCCTGAATTAACAAATAATGTTTTAAATCAGACTTCTTCAGTGCTTGCCCGGATTACTTCAGAAAAGTGAGTTCTGACTTCTTGAAAATAGTTATTTCTATGGAAGATCCACACCTTAATGATCTGTTTGGTGATCCCGAAGCTATATGAATTTTTTTGTTTGACATAGAATATTTGTAGTGCAGAAGTAAGGCCTGGATTCTCTGTTATTTAAAGATGTCTCTGCTCTGAATGAGTGAATTTGTACCACCTATGGCATGAATCAGGCGCATATTTCAACTAGTAATTATCCCAATTATTCTGTTAAAAAAAAAAATGTGTCTAAGATTACTTTTTTTTTATAAAATATGTCCTTTGTTTCTTAGAAATTTGCTAGATTAAGGGAGTTCTATGTGTTTTCTGAGCTGAATAACAGCTAAGACCAAGAATACAACAAGGAGAGTGCTGCCTGGAACAAGGGGCATGGTTTAGTGGCATGGTGGTGCTGTGCTGGGTTGGACTTGATGATCTTAATAGTCCTTTCCAACCTCGATGATTCCATGAGAGCCAAGAACGACCCTTTTGGAGGTCCTGCTGACGTGGATAAGCTGGTACTCCTTGTCTCTGGTCTCTCCTTGTTGTGCAAACACCAAAGACACGCAGACGGAGCAACGTATGGAAAGGATTTTCTTGTGCTATTTCTGGCTGACAACACATCCACAGCCCCAGTTGGAAAAGCACGGTGGGGTATTTATGGCTGTCCTGGTGGGTTTTGACCTTAAAAGGAGCACTTTGGCTTCAGAGCACTGCAACTATGATGGGGTAAGCCTTCAACACAGACAGTGCTGGACTCCTTAGCAGGAGATGCACGTTCCTCAGCTGCTGCCCCATTTGGTGCCTGCTGCACTGGAGGCCTGTGCCCCCAGCACCCCAACAGGGAGCATTGTCTGCAGCCTCCCTGGCCCTGGTTTTTTCATGGCTAATGGAGTGCTGCCTATCAATCAGCACTGCTACATGATGGCTCCTCCTGCCCTTCTGCTTTCTGCAGCCCTACCCGAAGCCAGTGCCCTGTCTGGGAGCTGTGCTACCTGCTTGCTTTCCACCAGCTCTGGGCCCAAATCAAACTGCGTGATGAAGTGTGCTTATGTATGTAATTATACAGCATTTTAAAACATAAGAAGAGTCACAGTGGCATTCAAGAGCAGAAAGCCCTTTGGCTTTTCCATTAAGCTGACAAAAAAAATAATTTTCGATTGGCTTAACGTGCGTGCAGCCTGCCCAGCACACTCACTCATTCCATCTGGGCGTATTCTGTAACAGTTAAACAGCTTTTGCCTTTCCACTTATTGTCAGCGTGTTGGCAGCTCGCAGGTTTGGCGTAAATATTTGGATGCAATTAGAATAAAGCAATATTGAATTGTTGTAGTGGGAAACCTTCACTTGGGCATTGCAAGCCGTGGTCTCCTGGGGAGCAAGGAGGAGCCTGCAAACTTTGTTTGGGATTTCCTCTCGCTGTAATTGTGCCTGTTCCCATCTTCCTGCAGTGCTGAATTGATTTCTGCCTCTGTGCTGCAGGACCTTGCTTCAGCTCCAAGGACACCACTGTCCCACCAACTCCAGCTGGTGGTGGTTTCTGCCCCTTGCCCTGCTCCCTACCACAAACCAGAGGTGTTGGGGGCTGAAATGGGGGATGGCAGAACTCAGAGCAGGAGCAGACGAGTGGGTGCCAGGGGATGCTCCCCAGCTCTGCAGCTGGCTGCATCGTGCAGGCTATTTCTGCATCCACAGGCATGTGCTCCTTCTCACAGAAAATAGAGATTAAGAAATAGCTCTTCACAAGAATCCTGGAACAGGTGAAAAATGTAATCCCCAGCCCAAGTGACCAACACAGGCGTCTGTTGGAGGCAAGCTTAAAATAAAGCTGTTACTGGGGAGAGATGAAAGCTTAGCGTTGGAAAAGTGCAACAAGACTTGTGTGTAATTAAAATCAAATTCATCAGGACTAGTATTCATTATGAGGATTTTTTTTTTCAGATGGCAGAAACTATGAAGTTCTTTGAGAGGTGATCAATAACCCATTACAATAGCGACACAAACTCTGAACCTCATTACCAGCAACAGAGAGATGGAGCTAACCTAATGAGTTACAAGAATTATTGGAGTGGGCAAAAGTGTGTGGGGTTAATATCCTCTCCTTTATGTATTTTTCCCTATGTACCTTGATCTCTTGAGTGCAACAAAATCCAGGCTAAAAGGAAGAATAATTAGACTTGTCTTTTCTCCAACCTCAAAGTGCAAGCACAGCATCTCTTTTTCTCTGCTTGGATACGATTCTCCTCTTCTGGAATATGAGGAGCCCCCTTGTTTTACTGGCATAGCTCCCAACCCTTGCTGCATTTTCATTCTTAATGAAGCATGCAGATGAACAATATCTATTTTTTTATTGTCCTTAAAATGGATTTGTCTACAGATGCTCTTTTTCTTTTTTTTTTTGTTTTGTTTTCCCTTCCTCCTGCATTAAAGCCTATCTGTTTGCGATGCCAGAATCTGAAAGCTCCTGCACCAGAACCTTGCCGTGCCCCTTGCTGCAGAAACGATGGACCCCCGTGCTGCTGTGGGCTGTGCGTTGGGTTTCACATCCGTCCGAACCAAGTGCTGGAAGCACGGCTGGCCCTGTGCCCAGGATCCTGAGGGTGAGTGATTGTCTTCCTGTGAGCACACCAATAAGTGTGTGTGTGAGCAGGGCTGAAGGACGTGCTGCTGGTGATGCAGCTGGCAGATCAGCTTCGTCGTCCCGTCAGCACAGCATCATAGCAGCGCCTGCTGCCGTTATCCCTGCACCTTTGCCAGCTTCCCTGCAAGCACAGCACCTGCTTGGTACCTCCACCAACAGCTCCCAGCAGAGACGCAGCTCCCCTTGTGCATCCCTCTGTTCCCTGGCTCATCTCGCCCTTCTGGCTGTGTCCTTGAGCCAGAAGGAGCTGACCTTCCTCCTGACACAGTGCCACTGGCAGAAGTGGGTTAGGACGTGTACTTCTGTTAGCACAGACGTGGATTTCTTCCTGAAGGGCACCTGGTCTTGGTTCAGAAATGTGTAGCAATGGTGAGATCAATACTTCCCAGCTCGCTTGTTGAACTCGTTTGGTGCCCTCATCTGAATGTGCTTGTTTTCTCACCCGGTCATTGGTTCTTCTTGCACCTCTGTGTGTCAAGCTGAAGAAGTGTCCTGTGCTGTTTTTTTCTTGAAGATAACCAAGGAAATATAGCGTAATCGAGTAACCTCTCAGTCTTGTTGCTAAAGGTTTTGCTCGCCTGGTTTGAGCTTTTTCTAGGCAGACCTTGATTCGTTTCTTGGTGTTTCCAGTTGGTCATCAGGGCCTTTTTTAAGCAGTTGCAATGAGGGATCGTGTGCTATGCTGCAGGAGCAGTGATGTCCATGGGGCCGTGCAGGGGAGCACAAAGCTTCCTTATACCTCCTGCTGTCTTTGAGGACCCTGGGAACTCAGAAAGGGGTTGAATCTCAGATGTGAAATTACAGAAAAGGTCTCTCATGCCCATGGCTGCTCCTGGAGCTCTGGGGGCTGTGGGCAGTGCTGCACCCCGTCCCTCTGCCTGTGCTGCCTGGGGCTCATGGGCAGGGAGACCTCAGTGCTGTGTGTGTGGTGATGTCCTTGTGCACACACAGAGGCACTGTTGTCTTTAGAGATGCACATGTAAATTATCTTGGTGCTCACTACGCTGTATGTTAAAATGAACATGTAGCTAACTCCTGCGAAATGCTGTAACAAGAAAATGTCTTGAAATTGTGCCTTTGTAGCAGGAAGTGATGAGCTTTGTTTTTGGTAAAAAGTAAAAAAATCCACCCAATTTTCGCTAACAAAGCTGAATTTGGCTTCTAAGGTTCATTTAATCACTACAATGGCTTAGTTAGAAAGAACGCCGCAGAAGGGTAATTTATCTTTATTTGTCAGCTCCCCAGGGGTGAGTTCTTTTGAAGGGCACAAGTGAATAGGAGGTAAGAATAAATTGTAAGCTGTCTAATTTCTGACCTGTGATTCCCTTCAGCCGTTATGTTTAGGGAGTTTTCGAACAGCAGTATCAGGAGGCGTTGGTGAAACCTGTAGGGTGGACCAGCCTGTAGTTTGGCCAAGCCCGAGAGATGACACACTGCTTCACGCATGCAGGATGTAAAGGGCATAGAAAGGAGAGCAGTTTTCTGTGGATCTGTGTAGTTATAGTGGGACAAAATAACTGAAGCAATACAAATTGCTTCAGTGAAGCTGCATTTTCTCTGTTTCAGAACAGTGGCAGCTGCACGAGCTTTATCCCACGCCCACCAAAGTCAATAGAAAGATCCTATTGATTTCAGTGGGGCTTGAATCTTATTTAATGAGAACTTCACTAAAGACAACTTGCACATGTCCAGACTGATGTTGTAAGGGAAACAGCTTTCTGCTGTGCATTTTAAAACGGGTCACTTTGGTGAGGAATGCTGATTCCTAGAAAGCTGTCCTTGTCTTCATTTATCAGTGCGATTGGGCAGGGTTCTTTGTCCTAAGGGTCACAAAGTGGTGTGCCAGTTACAGCAGTTGACTGACCTGAAAAAAAACATACTAATAAAAAGATCTGATTGGCCTAAATGGGATAAAATGACCTTTAGGAATGGACACATTTGAGTTTCTATCAGTAACCTTTGCTTACTTGCAGTGTGCTCCAGGTGTGGCTTGTGGAATACAGTTTGGTTTCACTGTCCTCATGTTCCTTACTTTGTTCTGATGCTGTTACGTTATGAAATGAGCTCACTAATAAGTATTGGGTTACCTATAAACTACATCTATATTTGTGTGTGAGGAAACCTACTGCTTTCCAAATCAGTACAATGAAGTTGGCTGTAATAACAGAATATTACGCTTTGATGAGAGACAGAGTTCGGATTCACATGTTTTACTCTACCATACAATAGGATTTATTTTACATTCTCCAGTTTTTCTTCACAAATTTCAGTTTGGTTAATGGGACTTAAGAGGTAGAAGTTATCCTGAATCTTTCCTGGAAGAAGAGAATTCGGTCTGACTTTTCAGCTATTGATTTCCCTTTTTCATTTTTCTCTTCGTATTCCATGCAATCCTACCCATGCTAATTTTCCACCAAGGTATCCTGATTGAGCAGGATAGACTTAGACGAGCTGACCTCATGTACGTGGTGACAAGGAAATACAAGCAGAAAAAGGCAGGTAGGGTGCAGTGCTGCTTGTTTCTAGCAAGTGACCAGCATCAGGTTTGTAATGGACAGTATGAAACCAGCATCCATCACAGCAGTGTTCACAGAGATTTCCAGTTTAACGAGGCCCAGCTTTGGTCACTTATGTGTGAGCTCCTTGTTTGTCCTCCAATGGACGTGGTGGACGTGTTGGGAAGCTCCTGTGACTGCTGCCATGTGAAACAAGGAGAGGCAAGGAACTTAGAGAAGTGAGACTTGAGGAGTGAGCGAGGTTGAAAGCCCTTTGGGAGGCTGGTGCAGTAATTAAAGCTGGCAGTAATTAAATGTGTCCTAGTTCAGGCTAGAGGAAGATCTCTGCAGGCAGGAGCTCCTGGCTGGCACTGCAGGACAGACCTGCTGGGCTGTGTGTGTGCATGGGTGCTTTCCTTGGTGTGGGTGCAGATGGGGAAGCGGAGCAGCCGAGCAGAGCTCAGCCCATATGCAGGCACAGCCTGGGTTTTTCTGCTCTCCACTCACTTGTCACCACAAAGCAGAGGTCTGAGATTCGGGCATGTTCTGTAAGGTAGGCCAACTTAAAGGCTCACACATCCATAACGAAGCGTGAGCTGTTCTCTGCTTTTTGCCAGTACCCTAGCTTTGAGGAGGCTAAAACACAGTCATGCAGTAACATCATTTGGCTGTTCTATTGAGGTTTTCTTTCTGCCCTTCCCTCTCCACACCATAGAGCTCAGGAGCTGCAGCAGGGCAGTGAGCTTGGGGCCAGGGCAGCCCCGTGTCAGTGAGGGGCTCAGCCCACAGCCCCCGAGCTCCTCCGTCCTCATCACCAGCTGCTGTTCAGTGGTTCCAGAAATAAAGATCTTGGTTCCAAAACTCATTTTAGGTTGCTAAGTGACAGCAGCACTCATGCCTTTTGCATTACTTACCATACCCCACCATTAAAAGCAAGGAAACGAATGGTTAAAGGCATCATAAAATTCAGAGTGCTGGGCGTTAAACACACGAGTTTCTTCCTCCTGGATAAGGGTGTTGTTTCAGCAGCCAGAAGGGCCCAGCCTGGAGCCCTGGGAGCAGAGGACTGCCCCTTCCTACCCTTACATGCTCCTGTGTTTTCCTTTTCCTTCTGCAAACATACAGACTGTGGGAGAATGGGCACAAAAACGTTTTTCAGCATCGTGCTGATGTTTTGTCACTTTTGCTTCACTCTCAGTAAGCCAGGCACTGTTATGAACAAGAATATTTCTAACAGGTGCATCTGTTTCTCCTTCTCTTTGTCAACATCAGACTCTGAGCTTGTCTCATCTCACGTCACTAGGATCACTTTATTTTGAGATAGATGAGACAAATGATCACTTCTGAAATGTAAAAATGCCCCAAACATCCAAAGGCAGCTTTCAAGTTTGTGTGGGGAGGAGGAACGTGGGGCTGAAAGCCTGTGCCTTTGGGGACAGCCTGGTCAGCACAGCCCTTACCCTGGGGAGCGGGAAGCAGGCACTGATGCCTCGGTCTTGCCCTGAATTTGGTGCAGTGATATAACTGTCTTAGCATGCAGGGGAAATAAACCATACCAGACAAATACAGGGAGCCGCACGTTGCCTCCTGGGAGGAAGGGACTGAAATTGAGAGAGACTAGAGGAGGATTTCTTAATAAAAGCTCATTAACGGTGCCAGCATCTCTGGTCCCAGCGCTAACTATGACAAATATGTATATTTCATGATCACAGGAAAGTGCTGTTCAAATATAAATAATTCCTTCTGTACAGCGCACTTGAAACAGAAATCATCGGATATTTTCAGTCAACAGCAGTTGGCTTTTCAAAACTTCTCATCAGCTGTGATAAGCTCTGTGGGGAATGTTTATGGACACATCTAAAATTAACTCCGGAAAGCATCCATCATCTCTATCATTCCATTCCAGAGTGAAAGGGTGTATTTTGCTTGCAAATCACCCATTGAAACCGGGGAAGATGGAGGGAAGTGGTACGGGTTAGTGGTTTCCAGGAGTGCTCTCAGGCTTTGCTACAAGAAAAGAGTGATCGTTCGTGTGCTGCACTGCTAGAAATGGGCAGTAAAAAGATGCTGAGGGCTCTGGGTGTAGGGACAGCAAAGGGAGCAGAAGCTCTGCCCCAGGGCTGGGGCTGCTGTATTGCATCCATCCTCTGCGGATAGGAAGGAGTTACTTCAGAAATGACAGAATTGGAAAGGAAACTTTTAAATAACAATTTTATTGTAGGCTTGTGCTGTAGTGCATTGTGCTTTACCTGATGTGGTAATTACTACCATTACAGAACATTTTAATTACAACTGTGAGTCAAACTTCTGCAGCTCCTTAAAGCTCCTGACTCTAAAAGTATATTATGTATGCACAGATACTGTTTTTTATTAATATTTTCCTTTCCTTTTTATTGAAGAGGCTGATTCCTGCCTGCACGTGTCCCCCACTTCTTCAGAAGCTGTGCTGTGTGGAAAACATGCATTTTCTTAGAGACCTGCTAACATTCACAGGCTTTCATTTTGTAAACTTGCTTTTAAGGTCTCACAGGGCAGAGGAGATATTTGACATCACCGTTATGCAAACTGATAGCAAGGGGGCTGCAAGTTCAGTCTGGTGCAGTGTAGCAGACTGACAGATGTTTTGGGAAGGTGAAATTTCAGGAAACTCAGGCCTTTGTGGGAGAACTTAAGGAGACCACAGATGTGAACTGCCTTTCAAAGGCAGCGAGTTCTGTCCTGAAGCACAGGGTGTTTGTTTTTTTTTTAATATGAAATTATGCACCCCCCTCTGTTCCTCAGTTGTTTTTCAAAACAGCATTGTAGAAGATAAATCAAAATTAATTTTGCACACTGCAGGAAGTTCTTAATGGGAAGCTAATGTAAAGCATTACACGTTCAAGAATCACTTTTTTCAGGTTTTCTTTTTTTGCTGTGAAATGACTTTAATAGATAATAATTATTTTCTAGTAACCATCCTTGTGATTTCCTCCCAGGCTGCTGATGACTTCAGCTGGAAGGGTTTTGCTGCTTACACCTGTGGTCTCTCCCTGCCTCACCCCCAGAGCTGCCTTTAAATGCCCATTGCCATCAGAAAACCACAGTGGCCTTATCAACATGATTGCACAGCACAGCCCTAACTCATCAGCAGAATTGTATGCGGACTCAGGAGCAAACCACCAGCTTCCAGAGCAGAAATGACTCAGAGCAGTTCAGTGAACTTCAGCCTCAGCCCGGCTGTTGTGCAGACCAGGGCAGGATGGAGTGCTTCCCACCCATCTCCTTCAACGTCTCCTCAGCTTTTTTGACCTGTTGGGCAGTAAGTTGTAAGTTTCCTTTTCATGGCAGCTGGTAACACAGCCTCACCCATTTGGGGGCAGAAAACCAGGTGTTGGGAAGAGGCCAGAGGAGTGATGAGGGGTTGGGTGTTAGCTGGTGGGTATAAAAGGAGCTGCTGCTGTGCCTGCAGCCCTGAAGTGCTGCTTGGAGTCATCCTCCAGCAGTGCTGGAGGTTTTTTGTGTTGGACCTGACCGCTATCAGCAGGTCCTGTGGGGCGAGGGGTGAGCACAAAGGTAAGGTGAGCTGTGCTGAGGTGTCACAGTGTTTAAACTGAATATTTATGAACTGGTATTCATGAGCCTATGCTCACTCTTAGAGCACTAGCGTATACCCACAGGTATTTCTCTTTGAAAACTAAAGAAACATTGAGATCAAAATCAACCTTGTGGCTCAAAACATTCTTTGCAGAAAGCATTTGGCCATCTGCAAAAAAAATAAGCTGTTTTTCTCTAGTCTGTCGTGCTCAGCTGTCCTCAAACCTGGCTTTCTGTGTCACCACCCTTCCCTCTTAAAACACTGCTCATGGGGAACACAACAGACACCTGGTTTGCATTGTAAAAATATTATTTTTTTCTCTTCTCCATGCGGCTCCCTTGACCTCCCCTGGGCAGGGCCAGCAGCAATGGTGAGGGCACAGCACGGAGTGATGCTCATGCACGACCTGTGTGCTTTGGGAGAAAGCAGTAACTCCGGGTTACAGCAGAGTCTGTGCTGGGCCAGGGTGCTGCAGCCTTAGGAAATGCAACGTTGGATGATGCTCCTTTCCTTCCTGGAAGCAGCAGGAGTTAGCTCGTGTGTAGGCTAGAATAAAACCACAGCATCATGCCATTGCACACAGCCAGGACAGTAACTCCAGCAGATTGCAGGAACACGGGTGCTTCTGGCCATTGCGTGTGATTACTTATTTATAACCTGCTCCCTTATCGACACAGGACGCTCCATCAGAGAGCAGATGATATATGTTTTGCAATTCAATGTTTAACTGCATGGGGTGGCAGATGTGCTGTAGAAGATGCCTTCATTATGATTTTCCCCTGATCTCTCAGTAAGGTTTAAGTTGTGCTTGGGGAAATGAAGAACAAAGCTGTGCACGGCAGCTCAGTGAACTACCTGACCACTGAGCAGCAGCCCTTCTCAGGGTCGCTGAGGCAAAATCGCTTCCTTAAAACACACTTGAGAATCAGAGATTTCTTTATGAAGAAATTAATGAGTCGGTCGACAGAGGAGTTGTTAAATCAGTCGCTCCACCAAGGTTTGTTGTGCAGAGCAGATCCCTTGCTCCAGTGTCTTTACTAGAGAAATTGTTGTGTTCAAAATCAATACGAGGAGAGGATGAATGGCGGAAGTTGCACTTAAATGCTTATATTTCAGTTTCAAAGCTGTGTGAGGAGTGTGTCCACTTTGAGGAGCTGAGCATCCATGTGGCCGAGGTGCTCCTGGCACGGACGTTAGGAAAAAATAAGAGGGCAGCTGTGGGGCGTAGAGGGAGCATGGAGCAAATGGCTCTGCATCTTAGAGGCTCAATCTGTTTCACTGCAATACTTCTCCAGAGCAGAAGTGGTGCTTAAATATTCCCCATATCATTTACTTAAAAACAAGTTCCTAATTCAGTTTTTAGTGATGGTGTTAAAACTGTGTGCAGGAATGATAGCACGTTGTGATTGTGTAATAGCTATTAACCAGGAAAAATCTCAATTTGAATGTGCTTATGGTTTGCGGATACAGAAATCGTACCACCTGCTGCTGGAAAAAAATTAAGCATCAATGAATATTATGGGAAGTGCTCTACAAGAGCATCTAGTAGGGGAAAGCTCGTGAGCAGATGCTTACCAAGCAGCTGGTGCTAAAATCACAATGCTGTGATTAATGTGAAGTCTTTTAAGATCTCTGGGAGGCAGGACCTCCGTTGTCCTTGATAGAAATATGCCCGGAATTGCGTTAAACCTGCAGAAAGCAAAACCCACACCCCTGATTTTCTATGAACAGGGTACCCTTGTGCACTTTTGTTGCTGTTGTTGCAAAACAGTCGTTTTCATCTCCTCTTCATCTGTCACCTTAAATAACTGCTGGGTAGGTATTGTAAATCTTCCTGCAGTTTTGCAGTGTCCATGCAGCGTGTGACAGCTGTGCCCAGCCCACGTGGCTGGGATTGCTGCTCCCTGCTCGGTTCTGCTTGCTCTGATTTCCTTCTGCCTCAGTGTTGGCCTGCAGCATCCTGCAAAGTGCTTCGAGGGCAGCACATGAACCAGTCCTTAGAGCACTTTAATGGCACTTTCAAAGTGATACGCTGCTAATTACCGCGTAAACTCTTTGCCACCATTAATAAGATAAATGGGTGTTTTCTTGCTTCTTATGCGCAGTCTATGTTAATTTTAAGCCCTGCAGAAAGTGGCTGTTTCCGTGAACAAATGTGGATAATTAGTTGTAGATAGTTATTATGCAAATTCAGTGATCTGCACCTCTGAATGGCAGTGGATGAGCAGGTTGAGCGTGATGCCCATTTTCTGGATGCGAACGGAAAATCTATTGTGGTGTAACTTGTCCAGGTTGCTCCTGTTTAAGAACAGCTGCAGAAATGAAGGTAGGAAAATCAAACCCAGGAACTGTACCAACCTGTTTTCCGACCCCAAGTGTGAACGCATTTGGGATGGAAAGCCCTGCAAGCTGCTTGTGTGAGCCATTATGCATCATTTCCCCACTGCTGATGGGGTTGAGGAATAGTGTATGCACTGAAAGCTGTCCGTGTAAAATGGGACTTGCACTTGTATGGGCTGCTTGCAGCATGGTGTGGGGTGTGTGTGTAGGACTCGGATCCCGGCACATCCAGCTCGAAGCTGAGCGAGCAAGCCTTGCTTTCAGAGGGGGGTGGCACCTGCCATCACTATGATGGCTAATGTTCTGTGTAATTAGGGAGACAGTGGCTCTAACGAGCTGTGCTGCACTGCTGCAGGCAGTGCTGTGGAGCTCCAGCTCTGCCTCTTCCCTTATCAGTGCGGCCAGAGCAATGGATGGATCAAACCTGCTGCAGGGCTGCCACAGCAGCTTGCAGGGCCTCCTGCTCCCGGGGGCCTGGCTAATTAGTAGTTCAGCTGAACTAACAGGTCTCAGCCTGGTCCTGGAGGCTTGTCCCAGCTCTGCTGGTAACTCTATGCTCAGGGAGCAGCAGCATCAGGGCTGTGTGAGGAGGCTTTGGCTGTATCTGAAACCACTGTGCTGCATTGCCTGAAGGAGTGTGCATCTCTTCCACCTCTGCCTGCAAAGGTCATGTTTAAAACTCCTGTTTAGGCTTTTTTTTTTTTAATTAACAATTAACAGCAACAAAAGCTCTTAATTCCTGTTCTGCCCTGGGCCTTGTCTCCCCTGCCCTGTGCCTCAGCCATGGGGCTCCAGGGCTGCTGCTTCTCCTCCTCCTCAGGCAGCCCAGCCCGCTCTGTGAGCACAGGACCATGCTTCCTCTCCCATGGAGGAGCCGTGGCTGCAGGATGCCATGAGGGACACACGCTCCTGTTGCTTTGAAGGAGGACACGGTTATATTTACATCACGCCTGGCGTGCTCTGACTGACAACATGTCAAAGCTTCTGTAGAGACGTGATGAAATCCCCACCTGATCTCCATAAAACTATGTTATTGCTCTGTCTCCTGATCATTGCAGGGGGACAGAAAATGCTTTTCCATAACGATAGTGCTCAGTGACCAGAGATGGTGGAAAATTCGAGGTCTGTTTTCATATATGGAAATAAAGATACAACTTCTCTATGGAAGTATTTGAAACTTGTTTTAAGAAAAGATGCTGGTGGAGAACAGATGGCCGCCTCCTGCCATACATATTCATGAGTGCATTTATTTCATTATGCCTTCCCCTGGGAAACTCGGCGTTTCAGATGTTGTAAGTGTGCCTGGCCATCAAATGGAGCAGTCAGAAGCCCTCAGTCACAGCTCTGCTGCGGTGGAAATTGGAGGGAAGTATGTGGAAGGCTTTAGCACTTCTGCCTTGACTTTTATCATGGGAGCACCTGTTATTCTGAGATCAGGAGCAGGGATTTTCATCAGGGCTAATGCATGTGGCAATTCCATGGGAAGAAGTGATGTGTCCGTTTTAATTGAGTTATGCTCTCTGTAAATTCACGGCAGCTTTGGGCAGTGCTGTGCAGTAAGCTGGGGAGCAGTGAGCCCTGCTCGGTGCATCCTGCAGTCACCAAAAAACTCTTTTGAGGAAATAAGTCTCGTGATCCTCTGCTCGAGGTGATCGTTGCCCGTGGTAAGTTTTACAAAGCAGCAGTTGCTCGGATTGCAAAGAAAGGCAGCGTGCAGATATAATTACAAACAGAATTTGAAGTTGTCTTTTCACATGGGAGGACATGCTGTGCAAGCTGAAAATGTTTCAAGGATTATTTTTAATCTACTCCGAAGGCTTCCATGTGGAATCTGATCTAAATACGTTGGGTTTTTAAATGTTTTACCCAAAGAGAGATGTTTTTTCCCTGTTGTGCCCCTTTCCCATTAACCTCTAATCCCAAGTGAAAGGGGGCACGCTGCTTCTCTATATACCGACTGCACCTGGTGCTTTTGATGGATGTGGTCTGTGCAGCCCTGTGGTTTATGGCAAGCACCCTTTAGCTGAGAACTGCCTTCTGCAGCCAGATGTGCCCTTGGGTACTTCTGTGTCCAATGGACTCATCAGGCTTTTGGCAGGGAGGTTATTTTTCGTGCGCTGATGCATAGCTGGAATTTGGTGATGCTTGTTTGATGTGATGAAGTGGGCAGCGATGGCAAATGGTGGCTTAGCTCTCTGACAGACATAAATAGCCAGTTCTGCAGTGCTGCACACTGGGGTGAGGTCTCTGTGAGGAGCAGGAGCCCTGGCAGCAGAGGTGCCCCAAAGTGGGCTCGGGCTCTGCCGCTGCACCGCTGACAATGCTGTGGGAGCAGCTCCATGGGCACAGCTGGGCCAGGCATGGGGAGCTTGGCTTTAGGGCTGCTCTGTATGGACTGAACCAGAGCCAAGGGTGCAGCATCAGTGCTTGGGGAGCTCAGCATCACTCTGCAGGAGTGCAGGCGTTTGTCCTTCTGCACCCACCAGCAGTGACTGATTGATGGCGAGGCCAGTGTCCCTGGGACTTTCCTACCCTTGCATTCACCACCTACCTCTCTTTCTTTCTTTCTTTCTTTTTTTTTTTAAAGAAAGTTTAGCAGCTGGTCCTTTGATTTGCAAAACGAGGTTTAGTCCAAAAGAATAGACCAGGATAGAGGGGATTCTGCAGATTTGGGACTTGAAATTTCTTTTATCTTTCCCTTTTTTTTGTAACTTTATTCCTTTCTTTCAGGCCAGAAGTATTTTTGTGTGCTCTTCGAAAGAAGGGCTGGCATTGTTACTTGTGCTCCATGCAGGCAGAGAACTTAGAGTGTTAAATATGTCATTGGAATTTGGGCCTTCAGCAAAGTTTAAAAGGAAGAAAAAATGGTAAAGTTTAAAAAGCTTCCTACTTGGGCTTTGATTGATCGTTCACAGGGTATGAGATGGGAATGTCCTTTTTTTTGTGTGTGGGGGGAACCTTTGCTGAAGCTGAATGACATTACATCGGGTATAATGCGATGCTTTAGATGTCACTGTTTGAATACATACAAAATTTGACCATGATAATGCAGAGCATTGAGGATTCAATTTTATTTTTCCAGGAAGACAAGGGCGAATATTCTCCCGTTTGGTTCAGTTGGTAAAGAGTACAGTTTAATTAAATAAAATGAGCACAACTGCGATTTTTTTGCATTATGGAAATGTCAGTTTAGCACACAGTTCCCAAAGGGTACTCAAAGGATCATTTAATTTTAAAATGATTGTAGCCTTGAAATAACTTAAAAGGCCCTAATATGTTTAATCAAAGGAGGTAACTTGTAATAGAGAAATAAATCATTCATGCATATAAATAGCAGAGCTTCAGTGAGTATGTAAAGCCAACAGGGAAAATGTTTAGGACTGAACTCTTTCCTCTGGCCCCTTTCTGCCAATGTCAGTGAGCTAAGGGACCCCTTTTGTGTTGTCAGTAGCAAATTTGGCCTTTGCATGTATACACTATGGCAAGAGGTGCTGTCAAATATTTGTATCTGTACTCATGCATAATTTGTGCATATATTACCCGCACATTCTGTATTAAGTGCTTCCTGATTTGAGAAGTTGAATGCTCTTGAGATGTCAGAATTCAGGTTCCCTAAATAGCCTTAATTTCACCCTTTCGTATTATTCTCTGAATGGGAAATAATGAAGAAGAAAAAGTCATACGTGGTTGTGCAATTAAAACATCTCTGAGGCTGAATTCAACTGATCTTTATTTCTGGTATTTCCTACATTATGAATTGTCCTGACTTTGCTGTATAAATAATGTACTTCTAGCAGTGCTTTTTTTGTTGTTGCTGCTGTACTTTTTGCTCCCCCAAATACAGATTTGGCTATTTATTTATTTATGTTTGAGAAAAATATGGTTAAGCACGTGTGATGGCAAGAAAGTGCTTGGTTGATAGGGGCAGGGTGCTCTGCCTCCAGGCAGCAATCCTGCTGCGTCTTGGGTCAGCTGCTGCCATGCAGGTCAGTGATGCTCAGTGCCACTTTTCCCTTGTAAGAGCCGTACTTCGCTTTGACCAAACCTAGAAGTGAGCTGTTGGCAGAGCTGCTGCTGCTGCCGGGCTGAGATATGCTGCTGCACCAAGTGGTGCCAGGCTCAGCAAAACCAATCTCTTCCAAACTGATTTCTAATGAGTTCAGAAGTATGTATTGCTGTTGGTTCTTCCTAATTGCTGTTTTCTTTTTACATGTTGCTTTATTTTTTTATATGAAAATACATTCTCGTTCATTCTGGTACTGCCTTTCCCAGCAGTCTGTCAAGAACAATCGGGGCTTGTGCTGTGCTTACAGCTATTTTGAGGCAATTGAAACTCACATCAAGCACTTTGCGTGCACTTAAACATCTGAAACACTCAAAACCTATATATCCTTTGACAAAGTACCCACCACAACTTGATGTTTTTGTACGCTCAAGTATCACGTTTTCATTTGTGATTTGCCATATCTCACTTGTGACTTGTACCAGCATGAGGAGATGAATCATTCCAGTTGGCCCTTCTTTTTGTTACAGAACCCAATATGTGAAAATGCAGTCTTAAGTTGTTCAGCGCATCTCTGTACGATAAAATCGCTGTGTTTTTTTTCTTAATATGTTGTGTAACATACCTGCTGCTAGCACCCTCAACTTGGATGGGCTTCAGCATCTTTTAGGATAGGCCTCAAGGATGTTTTGTGAACAGCTGTGCAGCTTGAGTTCCTAGGATTTCATCCACTTACAGAACGTGCTTTGTTCCAAGGGGAAAATATGGAATAGTAAAGAAACCACACGTGTGTATCTGTGCCTAATGATGGACAGCTTCCCCAGAAAAAGAGAGTGGGGAGGTTGAGATGGTCCAGGGCAGTGGGGCTGGTGGTGCCTTGCAGCACATCCTGCCCTGTCCCCTGGGGCTCAGGTCACTGCTGTGTCTCAGTTGGTTGTGGCTGGGGGAAAGAAAACCTATCCTAAACCCGTCCTGATGTCAGTGGGGTCTGGAGTTTGCTGTGTGCCCTGGTGTTAAAGCCCCTACAGCATTTCCCTTGTCACATGCCTTCTCTGTGTGATGTTTCTATTTTATTCCTTCCCCCCCTCCCTGTTAATAGTTGGGGTTATAAAGTCTGTGTAGCCATTCAGCACACAAAATAAGGCAGTCAGTAGATGCTGCCCTGTACAAGGGAGTGGGGATAGGGAAAACTAATTTGACAGAAGTGGTAATGAGACATCTGCCCTGGGTATTTTTTTTTTCACTCTGGCTGTCGTGTACTGTGTATTAGCAGGAGTGTCAATTTGCTAATTGGCTGAACACAGGTAGTCAGCCCTGTCCTAGTTTTCTTACAAACTGCCCACTATAGGCTATCTTTCCTCCTTGAATGGAGTTATTAAGTTAATTCAATGATTTTTTTGAAGTGATCTAATGAAAACAGAATTTCTAGGAAAAAAAGAAAAGATGGCAGGTCATAAATATGAGATACTTTCCATCTGTTTGTGGTACATGACTCAGTGATAATCCCATACACCTGGATAAAAGATGAATAACCCTAAAATCCTGCCAGCAGAGCTCTTTGTCTGGCCAAGGTTGCTTAGGATTCTGGTATAATACCAGCTCGTTAGATGTGACATTTTAGTAGCATAACTATACCTCTGAGGGTGTTAATATGAAGAAGTGAAGACTGAGGAGAAAGCTCTGGTGGCCTGCAATACCAGCTCACTGAATGCACTGGATGGAGCATGTTTTGGCATGCTGGCATCACAGCTGGGTTCTGTGCAGTTAACCCACTGTGGCTGGGAGAAGCCCTGCCAGCTGTGCCACAGCTCAGGTCATGCAGTGGCAGAAAACAAAGAATTTGGGAGGCTGGAATAGGTGTTGCAGCAAAAAAAGTGGCTCATAGGGAAGGGAAGATGTAGCTGGCACTCAATGAGGTGCAGTTCTTCCTTGCGTTTTGTGGGAAAGCAGATCTATGGTTTCAGTAGATAGTGGCATCTTTAGATCCTTTTCTAAAATGTTTTAGGGGGTAGAAAAACAAACCCAAGAACGGAGAAGTACTGCTGGTGTAAAGTGAAGATTTATTTAACTACCTTGTTTGACCACAAGTGATATCCAGTAAGGGGCTATGAAAACATTGCCCGTGGCTGAAAAGAGGTTTTTAAGCAACAATTCCTCAAAGAGTAAATGACCAATGTCAGTGGTGGAAGACTGGATGTTCAGAGGGAGTGTATGGGATCCGTTGAATCATGGCCTGAACCACTGATTGATCACATGAGGTGAGCACCAAGTCAGCCACGGGAGCATAGGTGCAGGCAATTCACCTGTGTGATTGGAAGAGGTGGAGTCTGGCTGCACCTTTCCTAGACCCCATTTAAGGGCTGACCACTGCTGGGAAGGATCTCTTTTTGGAAACTGCTCCTTTGTTGTTTCCTTCCATGAGCGTGGGACACAGGTGAGCACTTTCCTTTATTTTGATTGTCTCCTTCCATCACAATACTCTTTCTAACTATACCATCTGTAAAATATCTCAGCTACAATACTATTTAGCATGATTCATTCTTTTAACCATATACCATGTGGGGGGGGAAAAAGAATTCTGTCAACTTAAACATGCGTTACTTCATCTGTTTTAGTTCCCCTTATCTTGCTGAATTGTTAGTGACTCAGTGCTGCTTGGTACTTCTTGCAGTTGTTTCATGGCTCTTGTTTACTACACAGTGAGTAAAGTTGAGCATGCTCAGCCTTTTGGTAGACTTAATCTCACCTCTGTCTTTGAAGGTGTGTGTGCAGGTACTGTGCTGTGTCCTTCAGAAGTGTTTTAAGATGCTGTTCTTGATAGCATGTGGTGTGGGAGGAAGTGGGGCGAGGGGGGGGAACAGCTAAGGAGCTGAAATCACACTTCAAGCTACCGGATCTTTAAAAGGCATCTATGATTAAACAGCTGTGGTTTAAATAATTTAACTTCACTGCATCCCTTCGTGTAGAGATGACACTTCCAGGTTTTTATTGGAAGTTTTCCTGAAGTCGGGGTGAGAGATGCTGTAAGGTGACTTTGTTTTGCTGCTGGAACAGACGTGGTGCTGGCTGGTCCTTTTAAGGGTCCCTTTGAGGGTTTGTATGCAAAGCAATTATTTTTGTGTGCTGACAGTTACCATTAATAGGTTATGCTGATGTAAATTTTAAGAGCTTTTAATTTAGTTCTCTGGCTTGCCACTCCCATTCCTCTCTCTGGAGGGGGGGAAGAAAGGAATAGAAAAGACAACCAAGTGGAAGGAAGTGACCTTTTCAACGTGGTGGCATTTCATTGAAAGTTTTCATATATTTTTCTTAGTAAGTAGGTGGCGTGGTGTTATGCTAACATTTTATGTAAGGTAAAAGAGATGGTTAGAATCCCGTTATCTCTAGGATGCCATACCCAGGGTGCTTCTGAAGTGATCTTGAAGTTCACATCCTCGTGGGCTCAGGAGGAGATCTCAGTGTCACACAGACATTTAATTTCTGGTCCTCGTGATAGTGAGAGAAATGTGTGTGCACAGAATGGCTGAGACTGAAGTGAATGTGTGCTTAATGTCATGTTCAGACGTGATCATTCCTAAATGTTTTTTCTCTTCTGCAGTAAATACAGCCATTTGTCTGAGTCGCATCACTTACGCTGTAATAGCAGAATATGCAATTGCTTCAACTATCCCTTCTGACTGCACCAGCCTTTGGAGCCAGCATCGTATGGGAGAGGGCTCTGAAGTGTTATGCAAGCCACAGGACAAGGGCCAGGAAATAGGCACTAGTCTCTTGTGAACAAATTCTCACTATGATTTTCTTGTTTGATGCCTCCAGATACGTAGCATGTGTCTGCATGGCACATCTCAACATTCTCAGCCACAGGCCTCCTTACAGGCAGCTCCTCAGGATTTTGTTTTGCTTTGCTTCAGCTTGTTGCTTTAATTGCTATCTGCTCCCATCAGTGTTTACAGCCTTGGTGTCCTTCACCTCAAGCACCTTGTCTCCATGTGATGCAGTGACTGCACAGCACGTGGCAGGTGAATAGCAGACAGTGAGGAGTGATGCCCGTGCTGCAGGCATCATTTGCCTCCTGGAAAATGTCAGGGCTATTGAGAAATGCCCGTCAGCAATGATGCAAACTCGCAGGGAAGCTGACACAACATGCCTCAAACATCATCACTCAGTGGCACTGCCCTGAAGAGTGGAGGATGAAGAGTGAAACTGCTCTATTGGTTTTTCA
Organism: Odontophorus gujanensis; assembly: GCA_013399175.1. NCBI lineage: Eukaryota > Metazoa > Chordata > Aves > Galliformes > Odontophoridae > Odontophorus > Odontophorus gujanensis. The sequence goes on from VXAB01001373.1 coordinate 350,375, forward strand.
CCAGTTTATTGGTTCTTTGAATTGGAGCGCTCCATCAAACGTGGGTGGTGCTGCTGGTGGCAGTGCAGAGCATTGATGGCAGCTTGTCATTGCTCCATCGTTTCAGGAGCAGCATCTTGTGCTCTCCATCGTAGGCAGCCTTGGCGGCTCAGGTAGGAGGAGCTGTTACTGGGGCTGCTGGAGAGCTGCTGTGCTCTGTGTGCAGAGCTCAAGATGCTGAGCTGTTGCAAGGTCCTATTAATTGCATTTACCAGCTCACGGAGTTGTTTGAATTGGAAGGGACCTTTAATGGTCGTCTAGTCCAACTCCCCTAGCAGTGACATCACATTATGGGGATGAGGTAATTGCACCTGTGATGGCTTGGTAGCGTTCCAGCTGATGAGGTGTTTCTCAAGTCAACAAATGGCTTCTGAGAACATCATATGTGAAGCTGAAGGTCTGGGTTCAGCATCTGGGGGGGCTGTTGGTCCTGTGCTGGGGCTGGCTGTCAGCCTTGGTGGGGTGTGCTTCCTGAGAGGTTGAAATGCTTGACTAATTGTTAATGAAACTGCAGAAAATCCAGAAATGTGGAAGCGAAACCTCTGATTGTTCAGAAAATTCATCTCTCCATAAATAAATTCTATTTCTATTTTAATAGGAAATTAATAAATGTGATCACCTGATCTGTAAAGCTTTCACCAAGGAAAGCTTTTAAAGAGAAACTCTTGAGAGTTTCTGTATTAAAATTTGGACAGGGAGAGTGCCTCTTTGTTGGCTTTATTTCTGCTGCCGTTTCAGTTCTGTCATAGCAAAAACGAGAGCAGGCTTTGAGATTGGATCCTCATTTACAGAGCAGTAAAATTTCAGGAAAACAGTTGCAGTGGTTCATAAAAAGTACAAGCTAAAAGCAGATGGCTTTCGTAGGATATGGGCAGCAATCAGAGGTTGTGGGAAAGGTGATAAGGAGAAGTGCAGGGCGGTTATTTTCCAACTGGTTAAAAAAAATAAAATCAATGGGCATGTAATGAGCGAATAGAGCCTGATGTTTTTCACTTGTGGCACTATGGGAGGCCCTCAGTGCAGAGTTTCCTGAAGGAACTTTTCATCTAGCACTGATTTCCTCTTCATATTAAATTATTTTTTGGTAATGACAGCATTTAACTGTACCCACGCATTCCTATTAGACAGCTAATGGAGACGTTCACAGAGCACTCTCAAGTGCTTCTTCTGTTGGTTCAGGTTGCTCTCTGTCAGTGTTCTGTGGTGTTATTGGGTGGTGGTTGATGAAAGCCTATGGTGTGTGCCTTCAAAGCCTGCTTGGGCTGTGTCTATTGGGCAGGCTGCCCCTCCAGGCCATGCCGAGCATATAAGTGGTGCTGTGAGCAGTGTGGAATGCCAGGCTGGGTCCAAGCTGATGAGTTTTGCTCCTGTGCAGTATGGGCTAGTCAGGATTCTGTGTGGGTTGGCAACTGGAATATGCTCTTGGTTGGATAAACTCATGTATGCATTCATCCACTTAATTCATCTTGTGTTCCCAGAAAGATTAGTCCACGGTGAAGTGTTAGAGCTGTTCTTCCAACACATGCTCGTATTTATCAGGGGAGCATTTGCAAATGATTGAACGCTTTAATCTTTTTCTTGCATTTTCTCACGTGTGTTCCAGTAACGTGCATGTGGTTACATCAAGTGGACTACGACCCAGAAGGGTTTTATGAGGTTTGGAACGATGCATCCCTGTTGTAATTTCTTTCTCATCTTCATCTCCTGCCGTATCCTCATCTCACTTAATTCTTTGGTGTTCTCAGACACTGCTTATAGGAGCACTGTTCCTAGAGGCTTGGTCCCCTGATCTGAGCCCATCCCTGAGTTTCAGCAGGAGCTTTGTGTGGGGCACTGCTGTTAGTTGCAAAATGAAAATCCTCCTCCGTGGGCAGGCAGCATCTACAGCTTGTAGGTGTGCTATGGACAAAGCTGTTTCCTGTGTGTATAAAGAGAGCAAAGGAAATGGTGCCTCAGCACAGCAGGGCCCATATAATGTTCTCTTCCATGCGTGCTTTAAATTGTTTTTGCAGTGTGGTAGCTCTATGCCTAGCAATTGTGCAGCCATGGTATAGGTGCTAAGGGAAAGTCTGTGCAGGTGGGGATTGACCTTCCTTGGGTGCTGGGGAATTACTGGATTGACCTTGAGTTTTGCTTCTGGTGTCCACTGGGCAGAGTGGCCAAATGCCCATAGTTGTTATGAGGAAAACTAACCCGTGCAGTAGTATCTCCTCCCCTTCTTGATATGCTCATTCAGCTGTCCCAGCTCTCAAGTTTCTGTTCCTCAGCAGTTCTAATTGCACCTCTGGGTCCTTTTCTGATACAGACATCAGCTCTCAGCCACCTTCACTCAGGTGAGTGTGTCTGCAGATGCATTATACCATTATGGCCAGGTGTGTCTTCTTGCAGCTGATGCCAGAATTCACCTCTGGATTCCTCTCCTTGGCACAAGGCAGCCTCAGGACCAATGCCTGTGTGTCTGTCTCACATTGCACAGCATCTCGTTTCTTGTTCTCTGAAGACTGCAAAGGCAAATTGTCTATTCACAAAGGCTGGAACTGCAGCTTCTCAAGAATTCTCTGTTTTATTTTGTTTTATTCTGAGCCAGGCAGCGAGCACAGCTGGCTCTGCACCTAATTCAACCTATAAGTTGATCTTCGTTGTAAACCTGCAACTATTTCTCCCTTGCTTTGTCATGGCTGTAGGGGGTTGCTCAGCATAAGCTGTGAGTGCAGCTGCTATGCTATGCTTCAGTCCTCGTGGCCTTTCCTTGAAGATCAGGCTGCTAGCTTGCTGACATTTGCTGTGGGAATTCAGTTGGATCTGTGCTTGTTTTTAACTTCATTTGCAGAGCTGATGATAGTCGCTTGTGGCTCCCTTCCTACAAAACAACACATTGCAAAAAAAGGATAGAGAGTAACTTACTTCAAAATTCAAAACAGCAATCTTTCTCCTGTCCAACAAGATGATTAACTATCTCAGCTTACATTGAATAATTGCAGGTTTTCCTTCATGCTCCCATCATTGTATTGTTCTACTGAAAATCACCTGATGCTTCTTTTTACTACTGTGACATTTTTTCCCTTGATGGACAATTAGAATTACAACTTTATCCTCCAAAAAGCATTCAGTATAATTAAGAAACCAGATCTTTTCAGAAACAGCAGAAACTTCACTCTTTGTTATGGCAAGTAATAATATCTGGGAGTGAGTTGTTTTTAAGGCAGCTTGTGCTCCACATCAGGCTATAGCAGCAGGATGCATTCCTTATTTTCTGTCAGTTCTCTCTTCATATCTCATGCAGGTTTGCCTTGCATTTCCTGCACTGGGGTGGGAATCCTTGATTTAGGAAACAGAGGAATTAACCTGTAGATGTGCAGGTGGCCTTTCTGGAAATCACTCTGTTCTCACTTGATGAGAGCAGGTGAACAGACCCCATCCCTCATTTTACAGTTACCATCTTCACATCACAGTCTTAATGAAAATTTGTCTGAGATCTGACATATATATTTTTAATTTTGAAAGGTTTTTCATTAGTAAGGCAGCTGGTGTTAGCTGCTTCCCCACTAATTGGGGTTTTCATGTTTTTAGGGCCCCTAAAATCTGTTCTTAAAACTGGAATGCATTATCTCCACTAATGCTGAGATACCACTGAGAATCCGCAGTGTGCGTTTCCTGGCTGACCTGTATAGCACTTCAAACAAGCTGCAGATTTGGGAACCGTAGAGAACTCGGTCACAAGGCAGTGCAGGAAACTTCCTTCAAGGTTACAGTGAAGAGCTCACTTCACGTGCAGAGCTGTGCTGCACTGAGTGCAGCCGAGGCAAGCAGCCTCCTGAGCACAGATGCTGCCCATGGTCTCTGCAGGTACAGAAAAGCAGATGCTCCAAGCAGCCTCGAGCTGTGACCTTCAGGCACGGCACAGGGCCGTAGCTTTGCAAGCAGTGCAAGAACAGGGGGATGGATGCTGGTAGTTCTTGCTCTTCCCTGGGCTGCTGCTGGTTGGGTTTGGAGGTGTAGGATGCGACGTGCTGGAGGTGGATGCTGCTGCATGTGGAGTTTGTCCCTGATGTCCCTTCAGGATGATCAGGCGTTCTTTTATCCATCTTATCAGTGAATCAGAATAAATGGGAACAGAACTGAGATGCTATTCAGCTGAAAAATATATATGTATTTTTTTCCTTCCCATTTTCATGCAGGGAAACAAATCCCGATGTTCTGGCATAATGGATATTAAATAAATTGCAGTGTGTTTGTACTGCTGAAGCCTATTTGAAATCTGGCGTGGTATCTTATGTCTGTTATGGATACGTATTTTCTGTTTATTTTCAATTACATGATAAAGGAGGAGATGACCTTCATGTCTGCCTTCCAACGTGCCTTTCATTCATGGTATTTGTTAGAGCTGCAAAGGGGATGTTTTGGGTGGAGCTGTTGAAATGTGTTTTGCTGCAGTATTAGCTGGCTGATAATTTAACTTTTCTTCCTACATGACGGTGCTAAGCAACATTTTAACGGATTGTAAGTTTCCTTTTCGTATGGGTGCCTGGAGAGCACGTACAGCCTTCATAATATGCTTTAAATCTAAATAAAAAGTTAAGTATATAGCACTCTAAATCTTCATAGTACTTCAATAGATTTATTTAATCATCTTTTATGAGCTAGGCTAGCAGTGACTGCCTCCATTTCACCAAGGTGGAAAATGAGATGTCAAGAGACCGAGTGACTTGTTTGGTCAGGAGGGCTTCCCTGGGACGTGAGGATGCCCACGGTCCTGTCCCTGCTCGCTTCTGTTTGCCTCCATCCTGTGTCATTCTTGGATGGAAAAACCTCTGCAGCTGTAACTGATTGTTTCTTGCCTTATTCCTTGCTGCTGGATGAGTGCCTGCACTGGCCATCCCTCTGCCTGCCTTTGGATTGGGCTACAACTACATAATGTGGCATCACGCCGGGCCCAGGTTTTTTGCTGGGTAGAAGTTGCCATCAAAGTTCCACAGTGATTATCCTCAGCTCAAGATCTGACTCATGGTTTGTAAGTTCTGTCAGAATAAATTAACTGCTAATTTGTCATCTATCAGGTGATTCTTGAATAGGTTTGGAAAACCCAGTTTGCATCGTGCGTATCTCCTACCTGATTCATAGAAGATATTTACTGCTTCTGCATACCAATGACAATGGTTACCTGGGCAGGGTTATTTAATAACGTCATTTAAAAAAAAATAATAAAGAAACTGATACTTAATGAATCAAAATGCACTCAGATTAAATGATTAGAAATTCCTAGTTAATCACCAGAAAGGAAACTAATTAAATTACCATTCAGTTTTCATGGGGGCCTTGGGATAGCAAGCTGGAATAAGTCCCTTCAATCACTTCTTTCGTTAGATGGGACAGGCATGTTCAAGGTTAGTGAAGATAAATGCAGTGTTCCTCGCTCACTTTTGAACTGATATGATTTAAATAGTGTTTTATGCTTCATCAACTAACGCTAAAACCAAGGTATCCTGGTAAGGAGTCAGGGCTGAGAGGGGTCAATAGACAGACATACAAAAGAAAGGCAAGAGTCGTGGAAATAGCACGAATCAGGGCTTAAAAGATTTCATTCAGTGATTGGATTTTCCCCTAAGGAATGAGGTAGGCAGGTGGCAATGGACATGGGACAGTGATGGTGTGTTAGCTGTGGACCTTCGAGAGCGCAGTGGGGGCCGTGCCTTGGACATGTGATGATGCATGGTGTGGAGATCTGCTGCTGTCCCCAGAGGGGACACTTGCGGAATGTTTTTCATGCTCAAAGAGAACAAAACTGGGTTGGCTTTATTTTATTTTTTATTTTATTTTTTTTCGGTCGAGAGTATATAGGACATCAGTGGCAAAAGAGCAAATTCTTTTCCTGGCAGCCTCTCTCCTGTGTCCTCAGGAGACGTTTGCATGGCTCTGCAGTGACAGAGCTCCTGCAGGTAGGTCAGGGCCATGTGTGCAGGAGCTGACTCTGCTCCGCAGTGATGCCAGCAGCACTCGGATCATCAAGTCGCTTTCTGTGTCTGTCTTCCCCCTCCCCCCCTCCCCCAATTCCTGTCATTTATTTTGAAGTCGAAGGAAGTGTTTTGCCTGGGGTTCTAAATTTAATAGATTTGGCATCAGCAGTGGTAGCTCCTGCTGATCTGTGGGAAAGCAGAGGAACTTCTCCATTTCTGCTGTATCCCATCCTTCCACCCAGCCCTCCTCCTGGCACCAGCACTGAGCTCAGGGCACCAATGAACGGGCCAAGGCCTACAGCAAATCTTCACTGAGTGAAGCAATAGGAAAGTCTTACTATCTTCTCTGTCTTGGGAGAGCAGTTGTGTGCCTATTACCTTGTAATGTGGTATAAGCTTCAGAAGCACTGAAAGAGCCAAGTGGTCCACATCAGATTTTTGCTCATAGTTTCTGGTCAGGTCTCAGGCTCCGCTGCTCTGAACATTCAGTAGTTTTACTTAACAGTTGAGTGATGAGAGTCTCATCCTCTGTTCTTGCATGGTTATGCTTTTCTTGCAGTTCCTGTGCTGTTGGTACATAAGCGTTTTCCTTGCTTAGAGCAGTAGCTGCTCATCACAGTGGCAGTTTTTGGACGTAGTGCTGCTGTTTCATGGATGGGAAACAAAGGTACCGTAACCCCAGGGGTTCCTCATAAAATAAAGGTGAAATTCCCCAGTGCTTCAAAGCCAGGAAGAAATGCAGTGCTGGAACATATAGCAATCCAGTAGAGGAAAGAGTGAAAAAGAAACACAGTTCTGAATATTTTTGTGGCTTATTTATTTATTTATTTATTTAAAAGCAAATCTTTACAGGCCCACAAATGGAACAAAAGATCCCAGTGATATCCCTTTTGTTTGCTGAAAGGGAGGATTTTCTGAGGGAAGTTAAATCGGTGAACCCCTTTCACTTTCTTTCTTAGCTTTTTAACATCCATATCCAAGGTTTTTGACATCTGGAACTCGTTTGAAAAGCTCAGGGAAGAAAATGCAGCTGCAGGATTTCAAAGCAGGTCACAGTCAAGTCAAAATAATCTCACTTCAGAATCTGGGCTCCTCTCATTCACTCTGAGGTTTTCCCATGTATAACTGATGGAGGTATTGGAGACCTAGGATCATTCAGACCACTCATTAAATTGATGCACCTTTACTTAAGACAACCGTAAGTATTTTGACCTTTTGCAATGAATCATCAACTGTTTTTAAAGGAAAGATGATAATTCTTGTGGTCTGAAGGAAAGAAATCCTTGAAGTAAAGCATTGCTGCTTTTTGTTTTCTGGTAATATTAGTAATTAGGCTTGCTTTGCCAGTTGGGCTCATATTGTCATATGAGAGTCTCCACCTTCTTCAAAATGAGTGCATGCCTAAGTTAATAATCTAAAAACTTTCTGTGATAGCCCGAGAATGCAAACACAGACGACAAGAAATATGCACAATAGTATTGGTGGTTTTTGTTTGTCTGTGGAGCAGAACGTGCTGCTGTGGGGAAGATCTGCCCCATTTTGCACAGTGAGAGCTGACCTCCTGCTGCCACATCTCAGACCTGGAGGGACACCTGGGATGGACCTGGAGCAGTTCCCATCTCCCAGTGCCCCTTCCAGCTTGCACCCTTCTCTGAACACACCTGTGTGGCAATGGCCCCTCCTCTTTAACCAGGGGCTGGTTCCACTTTCCAGACCAGTTTATATCTGGTGAGTTTTCTGTTGTGTAGGAAAGGAGGGGATGTACAGGAACTACGTCTTGGCTCATAATTGCCTGTGGAGAGAGATGCTTTATGTCTGTAGGGAATAGATTGGAAGGTTTTTTCCATATGTTTCTTTGCTTCATTACTAGGGCAAAGTAATCAGCAAGCTCAGCCTGTGCAGTTTGAGCCCATTGGTTTCCTTTTGGTGACCAAGGGCTGAAGGAAGCTTCATGGTGGTGATGGGACCTGGAGGAGAGGGTTTGTTCAGTGATGACCCACAAAGTGAACTTCTAGCAGTGGGGAGGAGCTCTTTTTGGATGCACTGGACTTCTGTGCACTGTGCTGTATCCTTCATCCTCTGAATAGGTGTATTCCTGAGTCTCTTGATACCAAAATTATACACCAAGGACCCATGATCATGGGCAGAATAAAAACTTGTCAGGACATACAGAACAAGGAGAGGAAATTCAGCTGATGCTCCCTCTGTAGTTATGCCAGCAGTGATCTGGTCTGAGGAAACAGAATTGCATTATTTACTCCTGGCTCACTGAAGCAAAATTTTGTTTCATGATCTAATTTCTCACATGGTTGGTGTTTGTCCTGTATTGCTGAGGTCCTGGCTTCAGTTAATTTTAGTGGGAAATGGTAGCAATAGTAGCTAAGGCACCTATGATGGCTTTTACAATGTAGAAATGTTCTTCATTTCATAGTAGTAGCAGCTTATTATAGCAGTTTATAGAGGCCTACATATGATTATTTCTGTATTACTGGTACTGAAGTGGTGCCAGAAATGTAACTGTCATCCAGGAATTCCCTGTTAAAATCATGAAACAGAAATGTGTTGGTGCTGCTGTAAAAGAAATAACTGTTGGCTCTTCCTCTGATTGCAGTTTTGTAGTGGAACAGAACAACCAACACCCAGAACAGGTTCCAGGGGGTGGAAGTAAACGGAGCCACGTCCCAGCAGGCCAGAAAGCAGACTTCTTCAAACCATCCTTCTAATCTGCATCGTGGCTTTCATGCTCAGTATCAGCCCGGGCTGAGGTGGCCCAGCAGCCTCATCCTCGAACCCAGAGTCCTCTTTCATGTTCAGTGGGAGCTTATTCCTGGTTACTGGCTTCAGAGCCAGGTCTGAGGAGATGAGCTAATTGCAGGACAGCCAGATGTTTGCTGACTTCTGTAGTTGCCTTCTGTGCTAGCTCAAGGCTACCGCTTGTGTTTTAGGCTTTTGATCGTGTACTGATAATGCTGCCATTATTTTAAGAATCTTCTTGTATTCTACTATTAAGGCTGATGGGAGTATTTTGAGATAAGCAGAAAGAAAAGCAGGAGGGTACCATGAGTGTCCAAAGCAATGATATGGTAAACTAGTGATAATGAGAGTGCTGCTGCTAGAAGGCATAGCTCATTATTTTCATTTTGAGGCACCAAGGCAGGCTTTGGGATGACCTCTGCAGCCTGGATGCCCAGCAAAAACCCCTTTGTGTGCAGTGAACGTGGGTGTGCCCTGAGGAAAAAGTATTCATTAAATGCCATAGTTTAATGATGTTTAAATGGCTCAAATGGCTTCAGTAAATGAATACGTTACAAAGATCATGTCAGAGGAATTGCAATATAGCATAATAGAATTAACAGTTCATTAGTTTCATAAATGTCACCCTGTTATTAACAAGAGAGGTAAAGGTAGTTTTACAAGAGACTGCATTATTGCCCTGTCTACATGATATTATGTTGAGGAACACTTGAATTCCTGTGCAGTACTGAGTGTGACCAGAACAGTGTGTCCAGATTGAGAGCTGTGGGCTGCAGGCTGCTCGCTGGTGCCTGAGCACTGCCAGCCTCATCTCTGGTTGCTCTGACTGCATCCAGGGCAGTTAAAGCATCTCATGTGTCCTTGTATCCCACTCTGTGCCATAAGGATCCTTGTAATTAATGCAGGGAAATACTGCCATTACTCACTGGAGAGGAGGCAGTACAGCTTTTAAACACTGCTCAGTGAGGAAGGGCTGTAGGTGCACTATGAACTGATCTGTCTGCAGAACTTGAATGTGAATATATTGCTGCACAGGACTCTCAAGTGCAGTTGTAGTGGAAATACAAGTCAGGGCTTGCCCCAGTGATGGAGCACCTGGTGAGAAGGCAGAGCCAGCCAGGGCAGCTCAGCTGCATGCAATGTACCTGAGTGGCACAAGGGGTGGGATCCAGCCCTTCCCAGCCCTCAGTTAAGGGTTGGTGGTGGAGGTGAGGGCATCTCTCTGGAGATCCTTGTGTGCTTGAGGTTTTCCAAAGGTAAGCAGATTCTTTATTCTGTTTCTACACCTTGTGCTGTTATATCTAATCAGATCCTCACTTTCCGTAGCTTGAGGCCTCGCTGCCCTGCCATTTTATTATGCCTTCCATTATGTTACAGCAGCTATTGTAAAGACAAGTAAACATCAAATCTTTTAAGTAGGCTATTTAGAGACTTGTATGCAATATATCATTGGTTTACGAGGCAGTAGTGGCAGGAGTTATGTGAGCACAGGGTGTCAACGTGGTCTCTGATGGCAGGATTTGTGTCCCAGATACTGGGAAGAGCCAAACTTGTAAGGAATTATAGCCTCAGTTCAGAACCACCCTTGGTGGCTTTGGACGTGTTAATAGTGGAGCTCTGTTGAGGTGTCTTCCCAAGGTGTGAGATCCTCTGCTCTCTATGCCAGGAGGAGGTGAAGGTCCATGTGCTCACACTGCAGGCTGAGCACGGCATGTGCTGCAGTGACATTCTGGGTACCAGAAAGACATGGCCCCAGTTTCACCCTTGCTCCTCTGAAGACATTAGCTGTGCTGGAGGTGTTGTCCTGCCTGTGGGAGGCCACAGGTGTGCAAAAACCATTTGTAAATGCTTTTCCTTGCTCTGAATGGAGCCCTTTTCTCTGCTGTGCATAGGAGAGGGACACTTGAAAATAGCACAAATCATTAAAATAATTAGCTAATGTCTTTAAAAAATTCTCCTGAAGAGAAGGAGGATTAAATAAAGAGATGTTCATATTATTTTTAATAAATATAAGAGCATGATCCATAATGAAAGCCTTTATGGTGAGGTACGTTTCACTGTGCATTATTTTCCTGTGCCCCTTAGCAACAGAGGAATTAACAGAATTGCTTGCGACTTCAAGATTAGTTTTTGTATGCTACAGATAGCTCAGGCTTTTATTACCCTTAAATTCTATTCAAGCATTTCTGCATTTCATACTTCACGAAGAAGGGCAATATGACAACCATCTCCATCATGTACCCTCACCTCAGGTACATAATGGAGCTGAAAAAGTGTTTCCAAAGAACTGCTCTGCTACTGTGTTGAAGTTCTATGAAACTCCCTGGGAATAAGATACAAAGGTGGATAAAGAAATCTGGATCACAGTGATAAGCTCCTGAAGAGAAGACGAGGCACAATAGTGTGGAAAGCAGTAGTGTTATGTAAGTACATTATTTTAATTGAAAAGCATAATATCCTTACGCTTCTTGGGAACAGATTGTGTCACGGACTGTAAGGGAATACAAAAAGTGAGGGCTTGCCATCATCTTTATTTATACACTATTGCACTGCCTCATTGAAGTCAATAGGAGTTTGTCACTTACTTAAATTAGACTTTGGATTTCACTCCTCATCTTTCAGCATCTTGAGCTTCGTGAGGGCTGCTGTTTCTTCATTGGCCATCTTTGACTCAGAAGGCAGTCATGAGAGGCACTTGTTATCTTCTACTCAGCACATTTTGGAATAGAAATTGCAGGCAGCAGATAGCTTGGTCTTTGGAGATTGGAAGATCTCCGACTCTAGCCAAGAAGTTGTTCTGCTGGTGCTAAGTGGCCTCTGTCATCACTGGTTTAGAGGCACAGCTGTTTTCTCCTCCCCCTTGTTTTTACAAGTGTTTGTAGCAGGGTTTGTGTGAACAGTGTGTCTCCCAAGTAGTGCTCCCCAACCCTGCCATGTCCTGTAAGATGCAGGACAGAAAACTCCTGTGGTAGATTCAGAACATTAAGGAAGCTTATAATAGCAGCTTCTTCCCTGAAGCTGGCCTGTGCTAGCATCCCTCACGGATGCTTCTGGAAGGAGAAAATGCTAATTGTCTCTCGAAGTGTGGAAGACACCACAGTCTGGGTTAATTCATGGCAAAATCTCCTGGGTGCACGGCATTTTTTTTCTGGCAACAACAGTGGAGTACTTCTTGTAGCACGTGCCATTATTTTGCTCAGTGAAATATATTATGAGATGGTCCACTGTGTGTGTAAATAAAACAAAACCCCTTCCCACTTGTTTCCTTATTTATTTAACCACTGGCATCATTTTCCCATGGCACCTATAATGAAACACTATTTTCTCACGTAAACATTTTTGAAGAAATAGAGGATTTTTCACTGTTCCCTTTTTTTCCTTTTATTCCGTTTACGATAAAACAGGCAAGAAAAAAATATCTTCCTTTCGAATGACGCCTCTGAATACGAAGAAGCACTTTTCCTTCCAAACTGAGGTAGACAGGGAAGTTCTCTAATGGCTGTGGTTGGATATCAGTCTTTATTTTTTTTTTTCCACTGGTGTATTGTGTGTTTGGTTATGGTTATCATTATTCTTGTCTCTTGTGCTTGAGAATACTTCCTGAATTTGTCTCCATGCAGAAAGAATGAGTGCATACAAAATGCCACGAGGGCAAACCAGACTGCCTTGCGAGGTAGGACCTGATGAGGGGGCTGTGGTCCTCACGACTTGTGTGAGTGCTCAGATCACCTTGTGTGCAGCTGCCCAGGGAGCAGTGACTAAATCAATCCATCCTCCCAAAAGTTAGGGGTACTTCAAGTATCAACCAAGAAAATTCAAAGCAGTGACTCAAACTATTGCACGCGACACCAAAATTACAGTTGTTTCAAATAATGCCGTATTAAGCCTCATAAATTCAGTAAGGTGACCCAAGAGAGTTCATCTGAATTTATTTTAGCCTTGCTTATTGTCACTTAACAGGCTAAATAAGAACTGATGGCTCTTTGAGCAGTAATAGTAAATTATAGTTATGGTGAACACAAATGCCTCATTACATCTAGTCAAGGTCTATTTCCCCTTTATAGCGATAACTGTAGGAAAACATTGTTTTTAATTTATGAATAAGGGTGTGCAAGAATCTTAGATTTCCTATTTACATAAACATGATAGACGATTAATCTTCTGTAAAGTATCCAGAGTGGTGCTTACAACAGGCAAACTCCTTCTGAAATGCATTCCAGAATGACTACAGGGTATTTGTATTGTAGTGCGTTGTAATGATAATCTGCTACATGGATGAATATAAGCAGCAGGAAGAGAGATGGCTTATTTCTTTTTTTTCTTAAGTGTATTTTTATGCTATATAATCCTTTTCAGCAAAAACTGATGCGTGGGTTTTTATTTGCTGAGGCATTGGGGTGAAGTTATGTCAGAGCAGTAGAAATAGCTAAGGTAGCAAAAGATGATGAATTCTTCTTGCAGTACTGCCTGTCCCATCTTCTCTAAAATCATAACAGTATTTCATTTAAAAAAAAAAAATAGCTTTTATACTAATGTTGCAGTATAAATAATGGAGTGATGGTGAGAAGTTGAACTTGTGTAGGTGTTAGATGAGCCCTGCCTGATGAGGAGCTTTAGTTCGGTAGTTTATGGTTGTTGCTGTGTTGCCTATATCCTGGTAACAACCATATGACCTTCACAGGGCTTCATAGGCACCACTGATGAAACGAGGGGAGCTGCAGCCTTAAAGGGGAAAGAGGGCAGATGCAGATAACATAGTGATGGCTCTGTGCAAGGCCCTGCTTTGTTTCCAGCTTCTCAAGAGGCTAATTGTGTTCTACAGATGCTTAGATAATTTTATTAAGTGGACAGGAATTCAGGTCAGATTGAAAAAGCAGAAATTGGAGAATATTTAGTTGCTGTAAATACACTGAAATTGTTAATAGGTGGGAAACTCTGGGCTGCTTCTTGCAGGCTGCTCCAAGGGAAGCCCTGGGCTGGGGACTGCCCAGGAAAGCTGCAGTTGCCTTTGTGCAGTGCTCGTTCTTCCTGCATTCCTTTACATTTGAACACCTCTGCTTTATTTTGAGTTAGTCCTGACAGCGAAAGGAGGTGAAGGCGTTTGTCTCCAAGCTGCTCATTTGGACATAAAGGAGAAGGCAGTTGCATTAAAATCAGTGTTAATGATTTCTGTGTATTAAATATTTGTGTATGGAAACCAGCACACAAAGGGAAACAACGTGCAAATGCTCCAGTTACACAGCTGAATCTTCATTTTACTTACTGTCCTGTAAGAACAGTACAGTTTCTGCAGAAACCAGCAAGCTTGACCTGAATCAGAAAGAAAATGAATGTGGTTTTCAGGGCTCGTGGAAGGACTTCTGTGCTTTCACAGAGGCAAGGAGAGGATGTCTGCCTGCGTAGTGGATGCACTAAATCTTAATGTCCTTGAGCAGTAACAAAATCCAGTATGTTAGAGCAAAATCATTTCTGAATGTGATGTATTTCAGGAAGAAACTTCTTTGCAGCTATTTCCTTTCCCCTCCCACCCCCACTTTCCTCTGAAGGTTTGTATTTGTCAGATAAGACCTTTACCTTGATCCTGTCCACATTTCAACCTACTTTATTGGTACTGCAAGGGATAAATTTTTGAATGCTGCCCACATGAAATACCTGATACTATTTCCTTTGATGCCTTGGACGTGGTGCAGTTGTTCTTTGTCTTCTTAGGACTTTTAAGATCAGTACGTTCAGGTTTCTCTCAAGGCATAACTATTTTTGTAAGATTAACTGGCTTCCAAACATCCACGCTGATCTCTTCCCATGGAGGTTCTTGTCTGTATCTCACCCCTCAGGAAGTAATAAAATTGTAATAAATAAAATGCGAAGAACGTGGATAATGTGGAAATGAATTATGTGTATTGTATATTCAGTGGAGGCTGATGGCTTGTTTGACAGTGTATGGTTTTAGTTCTATTCTCATACAAGATCTTGTTCCTAAAAGGTGAGGAGATCTTGTGCTTCTGTTGTTAATTTGCCATTTTACAACTTGATGTGTTTGCACAGAGCAATGAAATCAATGAAGGGTATGCTGTGGATTCCGTTCCATTTAGAGATCAAAATGGAAGGCAGCTTTTTTCCCTTTCTTTTTTCCTCTTTATTTTAATGTCAGGAGTTTGCCAAATCATTGTTGTTTCAGAACCCAAATATTTATCTGACTTTGGCAATGTGGATTTAGTATCTTTATTCTGGAAAGTGCTCTCACTGAGATGCACCTGTTGGTTAAATTGGTGTTATGTGCTATGTACAAAATGGACATGTGAATGTTACCTCGACCTGATAATAATCACCTGGAAATGAAATGTTTCCTGACAAGAAAATATTTGATGCATTAAGGCATTGAGAAAAGTCTTGCAAGCTGCTCGTCTGAGTACCAGAGTTCTACCCTTGGTGAACTTGGACTGAGTTGCTATCTTCTTCTCCTAAAGTGAAATTAATGCAAATGATTATTTTGCTGCAAACAATTCCAATTAATTCAGGCTACCATAACTCACCTTGCTTCATGCGGAGTCCTTCCTGACGCTCCAGGATGCATTACATGCCAGAGCTTTCAGCCTGGTATTGATTGATCCTTTGCAGTGGACCTTAAAAACCCATTAAGGAAGAAGTTAGAAGATGTGAATTAATTCTAAATCCTTTGTTGGTATGTGCAGCTGAAGAAGGCCTCTTCAAAACCATTAATCATAACTCAAAATAGACTGCTAACTTCAAAATAAGCTTTACAGTAAATTGGAGGACAAATCCAAGTCAGGGATTTACATTGGCTGTCCCTCTACCCAAAGTGCACTTAAGAGTTTTCTCAAGTGTGCTGCTGGACCCGTTTTCAGTATTTTTCAGTTTATGGAGTTCTGATAAATAATATGTCACCATGCAGCTATCTGTGCCAAAATGGGAGAAGATTGCTATCTAATAGATAAGATGTGTCATCAGTTTGGAAGAAGCTGAAAAGAGCAAGCAATAAAACTCAGCATCTCCTCGCAGGTAACAATGTGAATCAGGTAAAAATTATTTTAGAACAACAACGGAAACCAGCTTCCTCCTGAAATCCTCACCAATTATTGAAATCAGTTTTGTACTGAATAGCTTATACATCCACTGCACTCCCAGACATCTCAGGCCTAGAAATATGTGCAAATAATTTACATTTATAACAAAATACATGAAGAGCTAGGTGGTACTAAATAGGAATATTGACTGAAAGAGCAGCTGCAGATTTGTTCACACTGAACTATTTACCATGTGAAGTGCTGTGATTTTTGGTCTCTTGGTGCTGGGAGGAGAGCTGTGGTCCATGTGCCAGGTAGGTGAGCACCCCACGGGCTCAGTCATGGCCTGGAACCACACTGGGCATGCTGAGCTCATCAGTAGTGCTGGGCTCAGTGCTGCCTGCTCTTCCCTGATCTGCTGCCTTCATGCTCTGTGCAGTCCCCACTGGTTGTTCCCGTGTCATTCAGAGCCTGTCAGACTGCTTAAACAGAAAGCTCTGATAAAAATGTGTTGGCAGGTCGTCTTTGTCCATCTCCTAATTCTGGATCCTGCTGAGGCTGTGCTTTGCTTTGTCACTGCAGTTGCAGTCCCAGGGTCGTGCCAAGGACATCTGTAGCACTGGCAGCTGGAGCTGCTGTGTGGATCCTGGGCTGGGTGCCTTGGTGTGTGCCCCACTACCCAGCTCCTTCCTTTAGTGCTGCCTTGGTTAAACCTTCCTGTCACCCACGCTCTGATCAGCCCTGGGACTCAGATATCAAAATCCATAGGAAGAGCTGTGGGTCACAGTGTTGTACAGGAAAGTTTCCCCTAAAATGGGGAGTTCCTCATCCAAGAGGAAAATCAGGAATTGCATGTACTAAAACTTGAAGGTGAACCTGGAGTGGAGGGGGGGCAGGAAAACAACCCACAAACAATATTTTCATCGTTCCCCAAAGGTCCCATATACAGCAGTAAATCGCTAAAGTAATTGAAATGAAGCTGGTGAGCTGTGTAATAAAGATTAATCCTGCACTGAGAACACACAGTACCTGAGACAACTGCTCTAATTTGAGACGTATAGCAGTGGAGCACTGCAGTTAATTTCCAGGTGGTTACTAAATCCATTAGTGCTTTATGTCAGTGTGAGGATAAATGTGCACGTGGGTTATGGACACAGCGTGGCAGCCAGCAGCAGCACGGTGTGGGCTGGAGGGGCCGGGTTGTTGCTGAAGTGATGTGCTCTTATACACACGTACAGGAAGTTTGAGTAATGTCTTAACACAGCCTCGGAAGCAATTATTAAGCTCTGTGATTTGTGAGTTAACAAAAGTTACTCTGAAGAATTTTACAGCAAGTGTGTTGTTGGAAACAGGAGCATTGATTTCCCGTCTCGTTACTCTGCTGCTAGTTCCCATCTCATTAGCCCGGTGCAGCTCTGTGTGTGTGATGGATGGGCCTTGCTTTGCTGGGGGTAATCAGCCCCAGGGATTCAGAAATAGAGGGGGTAAGAGTGGAAGTGTTCAGCTCATGCTTAGCTTGTGGCCCTGGGAGTGTTGCCTGTACGTATCTTGGGTTCATGTGCCCAGTGTTGGGCAGTGCTTGTCATGGCTCAGCAGGCAAAGCAGGAGCATTCGGGCAGAGATACGTGGCCTGGTTGGCCTGCACTAAGGGACCTGCTGTCTCCAGTGCTCTTAGCCTGGAGTGAGTGCTGTGGACCTGATCCATCAGCTGCTGGTGCTTGTGGAAGTTGTTCTGTCAGGGCGTGTGATGGAAGCAGGTGATCACCACTGGCAGTTCTCCTCAGCCTTCCTGCAGTACGGTAGATACCCCACGCTTTTAATAGATGCAGTTTTATTAAGCACTCCTAGAGCAGTGTTCCACGTTGGTCATTAACCAGGCATAGATGCACGTATGACTTGTAATGTCATTCTGCCAGATCTCTCAAAAAGCAACATTTTCTCTTAGAATTAGTGATCTTTTTCCTTCCCCCAACCCCAGCTTTGCAAAAAACATCCATCAAGCTTCGAGGGGCAGCCAGGTGTGGTTATTTCTTTAAGGATTTGCTTTCCATAGTTTGCACGGAACCGTCTTGGCTTAAAAATTGCAAGTCACAAAGGTACCTCGGGGGTTGTTCTGAAACAGTCATAGTTTCTTCTCATGAGAATGTATTTTATGTGAAATTATCCTTTTGTTTATTCTAAGTGTGCTCTTTGTGTTATTGATTGGTTTTTATCTCAGTGCAATCAATTAAAAAACTGCATATCTCGCTGTGTTAAAACTGTTGGTAATTAAGCTGCTAGCCTCCGTTTCTGTGGGTGTGGGTCTGGCTGGAGGCACCCACGTGTCTTCATTCCCTATCCAAAATAATTCTTGTGCAACTCTGCTCTAGGGAAGCTTTACTTTCAAACACTAGAATGTAATGGGCAGAGCTGAATATAGAATTTTTTTTTGCAGTATCTGGGCATGCTGTGTCCTCTTCCTAGCAACTGCTGTCAGTAGTGCTCATTTATGCCAACAAGTAAATGAACAAAATGAATAAATGCCACGGCTGCTCTGTCATAAGCCAACAGAACTGAGAGAACACTTTGAAATCCAGGTCTTTTTCTGCTTGTTTCACTGTTCTTTTATTTTTTAACGTTTGTATTTCTCTTAAGTATTTTAGAAGTTGAATATGTACATCAAAGATTGCCTTCCACCCCTAAAGGTTATCTTTTAATTCCCAACCTAAATGCCCAAAGTCAAGGGTCACCTGCTCAGCTTGTCTTTGGGTGTGATGCCATGTACCTCAGTGAGAAATCACGCTGCCTTTTTTTAGCCGCGTTGAAAAAAGAGAAATCTTCCATCTGCGCTTTCTGTGCGATTGATGTGGTGTTATCCCTGATGGATGCTGACATAACGTCCGGGTTTGTTGCGAACAGACCCCAGAAAGTCTCTTTCTGTCCTTCCCACGTGTCTGCTGAGTGCCACAGAGGTTGTAGCCACTTCTGGGAGGGCAGCAACTGTGGCTGTGAGGTCAGGGAGCGATGGATAGAAAGCTGTTAGCACTGCTGGGATCCTAGAGCCGAAACAGGTGATGATTTATGGACCTTAATGAATCTGGTAAATGTGACCTTCTTTTTTAGTTTTTTTGGTTGTTGTTCTTTGGTTGATTTGTGTTGTTGTTTTTTTTTATTTTTTAATTATCGCTTCTTGCATATTCTCCTTGGAAGAAATGGCCAGTTCTCCCTATCTGACACTTTCAGCCTTGGCTTTCCAACAGGTCTGTGGGAGCAGCAACCACGCTGGCTGTGCCCCTCGGTCCAGCTGCAGGGTCCAGGCCTGACTGTGCTGACTGCTGCACAAAGCATGGATTTTACTCTTGCTGTTGGAGGCTGTATTTATTGTCTGACCGGTCACAGGCCAAATAGCAATAAGTTTTGCAGTCTGCAGCAGGTGTGTGCGGGTCAGGTCAGTGCTCTGTCTTGCTGCACGTGGCATTTGGTCCCATTTGCCTGGAGAAGGACAGATGATCTCCACGCACTGGGGCTGCCAGCAGTGGCATGGCTCTCTGGCTTCTCAGCTGCCTGTTCCCAGTGCCCAGCACAATTCTCAGAAAAGGTGTTGCCCAGTGTAACATCCACAATGGGCTGTTAACACCAAGGGGCTTCTTTTTATTTCTTTTTTTTCTCTCCTTTTTGTCTATAGATATCATAATGAATTTTTAATGCAAATGCAGGATCTGGTCCTAAAGTAGCAGTGGTTTCGTTTGTCCTCAGTTTTGAGTTCTCGGATGGATTTCTCAGCAGTTCTACCAATAATGACTTTTTTCTTTTAATTCTTTTTACGGACATGTGGTCTGTTATTTTTCTGATCGGTAATGGCTATTGATGATTCCCTTCCCTTTTTGGCTTATTAGCTTCCAGTGGCACAGTCCATACAGACCGCTGGTTCTGGCGTGGCCTTTCAAAGCACACTGCAGCAGTCTGCCCTAACCCTAGATTTGATTGAATCAAATCTGATTTACACTGAGCTTCTTTTATAGACTCGCAGAGTAATCTGTGTTTCCTGATACTGAACGCCTTTAGCGAACGCTGTGCTGAGAGCAGATTGCCTTTGTTTTTGAAGCACAGAGGTGTGTTTTCTTGTGTCTTGCAAAGCCAAGCAAGGCCCCACTGGTTGCTGTTGAAAGCACACCACAGCATGAACCTCACCAACCACCTCCTTGCCAGTGAAAACCCTGCCCTGTGCACAGCACCTTGCTCAGGGGACCCGCAGCTCTAACGTTAGGTCTCTCTTCCTTAACTTTTTATTTTTTTTCTTTTAAAGAAGGTTAGAACTATGGTTTGTGGGGTCATCGTGCTTGGTGATTCAGAACAGTGATGTACTTTGTTACTGTAGTGGTTCCCACTAACATTTGAAATCTGTTAGAGAAGAAAAAGTACATATGGAATTGAGCAAAGAGACTAGATGGAAGGCCTTCAGAGGCTTGCCAGTTCCACACCGATTTGGGGCAGTTCTACAAGTGCTGTCGTACAAGTGTTTCTTAAATATCAGGAGATGCTAAATGGGAACATCAATTGCAAAACAAGCCTATGGTAGGTTTTAATCTCTCAATTCAGCCTTTCTGTCGAGAAATAGAGGAAACCTAAACTGTTTAGAAAGATACTGGCAAAGTAGAAACCATCATGTGACAGAGCTCCAAACCAAATAATTTGCATGATTTTTCTGTCAAGTTTTGAAGGTTATTGTGACAAATTGGAAGTGTTCTCTGGACATTTGTGTGGATTGGTAGGAGATTTTGTACTTCAATGCAGATGGCACTATAAGCATGCAGCGCTATTTCATGTTGATGTTCTGACAGCTGAAGTAAAATTGTGAAGTTAGAAAAAAATGTGATGAATGCTTCCAGGGCCAGATTTCTACTTGCTTGAATTTGGATCGCTGCTTAGGTGGTTTGTTATCCTGTGCTCTGAGTTGAGAGGTATATCTCTGCTTTCCTTCCAGTCATTAAATAACTGAAACACCCCAAGTTAAATGATGATAAAGTGAGGAAACCTGTGAAGGAAGATCGCTTTTTTTTTTTTTCCCTTTTTTGACATAGCTTGGACTATTGATACTACTGCATTTGTTGGACTACGTTTCTGTTGAGTACCTCTGTGTGCTAGGAAAATGAGCTGTATGTTTGGTTAGCAGCACACTTGCCCCACTGCCCTGGCTTTAGAATGCAGTTTGGTCTATAAAGTATTTTTGAACCTAAATTACTACTTTTATTTTTTGTTTTTCCTGTTCTCCTCATGGTCCCTCAGCAAAGTGCCCTTTATTTTTCCCTAACACTTCCTGTGTGGTACGTAAAACATGAGATAACCCATTCCTCTGCCCACAGTGAACATGTCACACTGGAGGCGTGTTACAGACCTTCTGAGCAGAGCTTTCTTCTCCCTCTACTGCTTCCCCAGTTACAAAGCTTTGCTCTGAATTAGTTAAACCTCTGAGTCAGAGACATAACGAGTGCTTCTCAATAGCTTTAAAAGCGAGAGAGTACCCAGGACTGCTTGCGTGAAGCAATATGCTTTACACTAAAGAGTTGGATTTGCCTTTCTCAGGATGGCCCATCACTTCACATGCTGTTGTCTTCAGAATGGAATGTATTTTGCTCAGAAGTGCTCACACCTCATAAGTCTGTAATTGCCTCCTGCGTTAAAGCAGTGTTTCAGCAGTTTTCAGTCCAACCACTTTTCACACATGGTTGTCTGGGAAGTGCAATAGAGTCTGAGCTATTTGACTCCATCCAACTTGCCTTATCCAACCCAGTTCTTTTCTTATCATCAGAGAGGGCACCAGCTGAGATTGTTCACCTCCTCTGTCTAATGCTGGACTTGTTTCACAATCCTTCTGTGATATTTTATATCTCATAGGCAGAAGCTGGTGCTTGCAGGAAGGCTGACACCTTTTTGTTTTCTCTTAGAACAAGATCAAGTGAGTAATTGGCACAAAATCCCCCAGAAAGACAGTGTGGATATTTATACCACTCTTCATGAGCTAGAAACTGAAGGCGGCTTAATTTTTATGTTTAAGTTATGATGCAGTATTGATCGAGTGGCAGGAGTTGTTGCCTGGGTGCTGTCCCCTGACGTTTCTGTTTCTTTACAGACTGTGGTGAGGTAAAAAAGCATTTCACATGAGCTTAAGGAAAAAAAAAAAAAGGATGCAAAATTATCTCCAGGAAGATGATGGGAAAGATAATCTTTTCCTTGTGATTAAAGGTGTAGATTTGACAAAAAAAACAACAATGCAGTATAATCAACTTGAATTTTCATGTGGCTTCTGGGAAAAGTAAGCACAGATGTTGTTTAAATAATCTTAAAAATAGGATTGTTTTTATTAATAAAATAAAAAAGCATAACAATTTGAACAGTCTTCCCTCCTGAGATCTTGTCAGCATAAGTCCATAACGCTGTGCTGGCCAAGGAGCTGCAGAAGACTTACAGTTAATTTCAACTACTTACAACTGAGAAATCACAACCGTGCTAGAAGAATCCTTGAACTGCAGGACTGGAATACTTTGGCTGAGCGGGATGAGCTGGACAGAGGGGCTGGTGGGGGGGCCTGATGCATCCTTCCTCCATTCTGCTTCTGCAAAGCAGGTCTGATTTGATGTTGGATGTGCGGCACCAGAACAGTGAAATAATTCCAGAGGCTGTTCCTTCTCTGAAGTCAAATTTCAGTTTTTCCTTGAAGGCAGCCTGTGTCTGCATTGCCCACTGCCATGGCCTGTGTTGTAATAACCCAGAAAATGTTGAAAATAGGGAAGTGGTTCTTTTTTTCTTGGCTTTGAATAGAATGTCTGCAGCACTTCTTGGGAAGGTCAAGTCTGTGTGACACTGCCAGGGTGTTGGTATTCTTGGAACAACCATCTGTTCAGAGTGCAGTGAAAAATTGGTTTGTGACTGCCCAAAGTCACTTCAGCTCACGAATAAAATGCAAAAATAAAATTTTACAAAAGCACACCGATATTTTACACTTAAAAAATGAAAACTGTGGTTTGGAGTAATTGGTGTTTATGGCTGTGACTACAGGCGTGGTGGTTGTTAGCAGTCAGGTTTAGGTGTTGTCAGCCAAAAGGAGGACATGGAAAATTGAGCCCCTGGGACTGTCACTGTGTGACCAAAGAACCTGGGTCACCAGCTCTGCTGTAATGAGTTGTACAAGGGCACACAGGAGGCAGGTCAGGGGCTTGCTGTGGTGAGCTATGCTGACCGACAGAGCCTGAAATAAGGAAATAAATAACCTGCAGGCTGCACTTGTGCCCAAAGCAAAAACCAGTTTACAGATAATTTTCCCTTTCTCTCTGCTACATTAATACATTTTATAAAATTGTGGTAACTTTGACAGTTTGAGACTCCTTTCTTCATCTCTCTCTCTCTCTTTTTTTTTTTTCCTCCTGGGAACTCCAACATTTCCACTCCTTTCTGCTTCTCAATCTTAGTCTCCTTTGTGGTTTTTCATGTTCCAAGCAGCTGCTGCATTCTCAGCTCTGTTTTTCCTCTTCTTCCCTTAAGGCATGGCTCAAAAATTAGATCCAGTGACTTCAGTGGATGTTGTACTTGTCTGTTGGCCCCCAGACATGCTGTCTTTTTATCACTGGGTTCTGCAAGTCAAATACTAGCAGACCAGCACAGCTTTTAACTGCTGCTTCTTTTCTTAGTTGAGACCATATTATTGCTCAAAGTAGTGAAAATAATTTTCACTCCAGTATGATGAGTGTTGATTAATACATGTTCTTCCAGGTGTGCTGTGGAATTTTTTTTTTCCACTGAATAATAGACTGTGACATTTCAAAACACCACCAACAAAAAAGATCACAAAACTAAGGAACAAAAACAAAACCCACAGCAATTTCCAAGAATAATAAAGATTAAAAAATGTATCTTGGCAGAGATGGCAAGGGGCAGTGCGTTAATGTTTCTGCAGGCTGAGTATTTCCAGTTGGGAACTTTTCTGGACTAGTAAGTCCACATATGGTTATGGTTGGCTTGCTGTCCAGAAACACATGTCGTGGTACTTGCTGCCTTTTGCTTTGTGATATTGTGTGCCTGTTTGGTGCTCTATGGAGAGAAACTCATCCCTGGGAGGGAAGTGCCCCCGGGAAGGGAAATGGGGGCTCTCAGTAGAGGGGGGAGCTCTGTCTGGTTCAAACACAAGTGGAATCCATTGCAGTAAAATGGAAACAAGAAGCTTTGGGAAGGTATTATGTATGGTAGGCCAATTAATGTAATTAAAATCACAAAAATGGTTTCTGGTGTGGGAAGTTTCATTAAAAGTTACATATCTGAGTTCAGCTGCAATCTAATAAGAGATGTCTCCAGCTTCTTCAAATTTAATTTGATAGTTTATGAAGGAAGTAATTAAAACACACTGTTGCATCAGTTACTTTTTATTTCACAGAAAGCCTGTGTAAAAACATGTCACTCTACCACAGAGGGAGCCCACGCTGGCCTGCAGGTGTTGTCTTTATTGACATGCACCCACTGATCCAAAGTAGATAGGAAGTAAATGATCCGTTTTTTTAAATGTTCATTGCTTTTAATAAAAAGTGGTCTTGACTTAAAGTGAAAGTTAATGGGAAGTTTGGAAAAGCTGTAATGAAGAGCAGAGCCAGCCCAGGGCTGGTGCTGGGTGCACAGCTCCCACAATGCCTCTTTGGTGTCGACTCTCAGCAGCTCTCCCGGGTCTCCATCTCTTGTTGTGACAAGGAAATGTCCAAGAGCTCCATCTTTAAGTCATAACAATAGATTCTTGGGAGGGTTTGGAAGGTTTTATTTGCTCTGGACTACTTTTAGTCTAACTGTATTTCTGTCACCTTTTGGATGCTACACTTTTCAGTAACTGCCTTGAATCAAATCCATAACTACTCCTAACATACCAAAACCAGGTTGTTCTCTAGCCTCGATTACGAGAATCACTTTGGATTTCTGTACCACTTACCACTCAGGTGCTTTACAAGTAATTACAGGCTAACTCCTGCCCTCACATAACAGGGAAGCAGAGCATCAGAGTCAGGTCCTGATCACCCACAAGCTGAGCTCCAACATCTGCACCATCAGGTGGGGACAGGGAGGCAGGCCTGCCCAGGGCTGGGAGGGCAGCACCCATATCTCCTGCATTCAGGTCCATCCCTGAATGCTGGGCTCACTCAGCAATCTTAATTTTCTTTTTGAATTATGCTTCTAAGGGTTAAAAGCCCTTAAACCAGGTAGGTGGGAAGGCAGGTAGATGCTCAAGTCATTGCTTTCTAAAAGCAGCATCCACTGAGAAAAATTAGCTATGTATTCAGCAAGCTGCTTGCATGTGTCATGTTTAATCCCCTCCTCATGGCTTCTCGGCACCAAGCAGAGTATTTGTGAATAATGGAACAATGTGAGAATAGCTGATGACACTATCTCTGTGGTCTCTCCTTTGTTATTACCCGGAGGAACAGATAATATGAACACGAAATTAAGAATTACCTGTGTTCCAGGGTTAGCTGGGAGTCTTGCAGCAACTTGGAGCTGATGTGAGGGTCTTCCATGGTCAGTTTTTTAAATGGATGTTTTCATAACTCTTTGTTTCAGACTGTAGCTACTTGGATGTTAAGTAGGCTATGGATTGCATTGATTTTGGATGCGTGGAAATGGATTTGGTGAACAAAGCGGTGCTGAGCTGTGCTGGGGCTCTGCTGCAAGGGCTGAGGATGGGGTGATGTCTGAAACGAGATGCTGCTCTGTATTCAGAGCAGGTCTTTGGGAGGACACTTTCAGACTGTAGGACCTACACGGATGTTCAAAATGTGATATTTCATAGTCATGAAGGCACGCAGCACAGTTCTGCTTTTTTAGCTCCTAAAGTTACAGCACACAGCTGTGTAGAACTGAATCACCCAAGCACTATTGAAAAGGCACCTTATTTTTCTTCCAAGGTTGTTTAATTAATTTCTTTTAATTTTTTTTTTTTAATACTGTTTGCTGAACATTATTTCCAACTGCTGTTAAGGGGTATGTGAAGAGGGAAAAATGAACCACTCCTTCTAATGCTATTGTTACCTCCCTTGGCAAACAGAGAACCTGAGAAAAATAGATGTTAGCCTGTATACTTGACAGAGACCATTTAGAAAAGCCATGCACATTTCTGTTTTAATTATCCTTGTCAGGGTAAAAACAAAAAACTCTCTAAGTTAAATAAAATCAAGGAGAGGCCAAGATATTTGAGGCTCCTCTTTGAAACCAGCTATTCCTGACTCTTTTAATTATTTATGGTATCCATAGACATTCTATGCCATATTCCCACTAAGAGAGAAATGAAGGCATCTGGTAATGTTATTAATTTGTTTGGTTTGAGGAAACTGAACTAAACTGTGGAATTGTGCATCACTTG
Source organism: Odontophorus gujanensis (assembly GCA_013399175.1). NCBI lineage: Eukaryota > Metazoa > Chordata > Aves > Galliformes > Odontophoridae > Odontophorus > Odontophorus gujanensis. The sequence continues at coordinate 376,516 of VXAB01001373.1, forward strand.
GTATGTAGAAAAAAGCCTCTGGGTAGAATTACGTGGGCATGTTTTCATGCTCCTTAACTCTCATCATGAACTTGAAAGACCAAACGTTTGTTGTTACTGTTAGAGTTTGGAGATGCCTTATCATAGACCCAAAGTGACACAGAAACGATGTCCTCCAAAGTGATCACAGTGTTCAGAGGTGTGAAAAAAGGCATGAGCCCTTCTGTTTTAGGGTGAGAATTGCTGCTGCTTTGGTTAAGGGTGGGGATGGAGGGTGGTGTTGTGCATTGAACCCCACCAAGTGCAAGATTAGGCTATTAGAAGTTAAGGAGGGCAATTCTTGGGTTGGGCCCTGGGTTTAATGCTTAGAGTGAAGTCAGTAAGTACAAGCTACTGGTTTGCTGGCTGCATACAGGGGGTGGGTTTGGCTTGCAGATAGCTGCTCCTTCAGGCTTAGCTTGCTGTCATGTTTCTTCCCTCACAATGCTGAGTGAATAATTTACAGATGAAGCTTGTCTTTTTATCACATTTATATTTGCCCTTTCAAAAATCTTGGCTGAATAATTTATCAAAATAAGCCCTTTTTTCGGCAGCCTTTCTTTGTGAGCAGGTCGTGCAATAATTTTCTGCTGCCTGTTTGGAGGTTCCCAGAATCAGCTCCTCTTGCAAAGATGTTCCAATTCAAAGTGCACGTTTCATCCACGTTTGCTGCGACTTGAGCTTCATAAAAACTTTCTGTTCTGATGAATGCTTCTGCCAGGAAAGTTTCCTTTTACAGTGTGTGCGGAAAATGCACAAAGGAGAAGGACACTGTTGAAGTCTCTTTTGCAAAAGCATTTGAATATTCATGATGCATATTTTAATAATTGCCCATTTTCTACTTGTATGAGTGTAGCATTTCTGTCTTAAGGTATGATACCACTGTGGCAGTTTACTTTGTTGTCAGAAATGTTAATTTCAGGGAGGAAAAAAAAAAAGCTACAACTAGTGCAATATTTAGGCAGCAGAAATCCTACTGCCTTAAATAAAGCCATAAATCACGAGGCTTGTCCTCCTCTGGTCTGGGTGGCAAGCTTGAGGTATATTGCAGTCGGACGTGCACGCTGCTGCTTTGTGGGGAGTGAATGGGATTTGCTTTGGAAGTGCCCCCACCCCTCTGCTGACTGAAGGTCCATCGTGTGCTTTTCATGTTGGTGGGATGGGGGAGCCATCAGGAGAACAGCTGTGTCCCCTATGGCTGCACTGCGTTCTGAAGAGTCAGCATGTTCACCATAGACGTTGTCCTGACCTTCCTAATTTCAGGGGAAAGCACTCAGTCCTGGAGTGATTGTCTCTTCAGGACTTGCAGACCATTTATCCTTCACCTCTCTCGTTTCCATTGCCTTAACAATGGTCTAATTAAAAAACTTATTTCTCCGCAGCAAAGTGGACTATATACCAGATACTATCTTTTCTTTGTGGTGTAGCCCGTAACTAACAAAGCATCTCTTTCTTTATTCTAGGATGATAGCATACCTAAGAAGTATGCTGGCAGCAGCATCGGGAGGAGTGTGGCATGCTGCACCGTTTCTGAGCATTAATACTTTCATTTATTTTCAAATAGTTTGCAGAGCAGCAGCCACCTGGCACATACTCTGCGCACCATTAAATCAAATGGAACAAATGAGTCTGAAAGATTTTTTTTTGAATTATTGTATCATTCAAACCCTGTATGGTAAGGCAGAAGAAGATGCATATGCTATTAAATTTTTTCTCATAGGAGGCCGTTCGCTCGCCCGTGCACTGCTTGCACAGAACTCACTGGTGAATTTAGGGAAGATGCTATTCTGCATAGCAGTGAAGCATGTCCTTAAGTCTCGCTGAAATATAGAAGAAGACAGGATTACAAGTCCTTCCTGAGGTGCCGGAACAGAACCCATTAAGGTATTGCAAGTCATGCAATTCAATGGCCCTCAAAGTATAATTTGATTGTAATTCAGAAGGTTACTAAAAGGAAATCCATACCAGGCTGTGAGATAAGCAAAAGAGAGAGGTGTATTTACTGTGAGTGGTTAAATGTGAGGTGTGTGAATCCCTTTTCTCTTTTGTCTGCAGTTTATCACCACTGAAGGCAAGTAATAGGGGAATAATATCTAGTTCACAAGAGAAGATTGGATTAAGCTTTCCAGAACGTCTTACAGGAGTTATTTCCATACCACTTTCCTCTGGGTTAGCCTCGCTCCTTCAGACTATATTGACATCTGTGAAGGAGAAGGGTTTGGTGCGAGGGAGGGATGGGAGGATGGCCAGTGCTTTTTTTCCTCCTGGGGGAATTTGCCCTCCGCTTCTGGAAGGGAGTTAGGAGACCCACAGAAGCTGACTTGAGGGCAGGGCTTCTCTTACAGGGAGCTTGCTGGCTTCTGGCTGCTTTTTAATGTGCAAGGTTACTGTTTTGTGATGAATGTCTCTCACAGTGGTTTCTTAGAACAGTCATTAAAGCTCACACATTTTCTTTTATTAAATATCTTGTTGTTGTACTCTCTGCCCTTGTCTGCCGTTGTAGCTACTTCATCTCAGTTTATGCCTGTGAAACAGCTAATGAAGTATTGGGGTAGCCTTGAGGTGGTTGTGCTTTCATGCAATAGAGATGAGACTGATATATATTTTTTTCCTAATGTTATCTCCTTGTTACTGTGCAGAGCAGGGAAGGGGTGCCTTTGCTTTCCAGATGGGGAACTCTGGGCTTTGGCAGTGCCCATTCCACTTGCACTGTGTTAACATTAGTAGAAATGGTGCATGGGGGCAGTAGAAATGTACATAGGGGGTTCTCTACCACAACAGTTACTTTTGGCAGCGTGGCTTACTCAGGCAAAAGCTGATTAAGGAGAAGAGAAGATTCTGTGGTTCACAAGTATTTTCTCTCCAGATATCCCAGCAGTTTCCTTAGATTTTCAGGTGTATCGTCATTTGCTTTTACATGCATGTGTGTGGAAATGAGAAGGCACAGAATATTGTGTTCTGCTCTTTTTACTGATAGCTTGGAAGAGATCCCGAGTAAACAGTCCTCGCTGATCAGCTATACCGTGCTTTTTTGCAAATGGAATGGGAGAAAACCTCTACACCTCCACATCTCGGGCAGGTGGCTGTGACATTTAAACAGCCCTTGGAGCTGAAACGAAGGGCAGCTTTCCTGCTTTTGACTCTGAGGTGGCAGCAGTGACACTTTTCTTGCTCGCTGATAGGCAGTGCTGATCAGCACAGCATCTTTCCATTCATTTCAGACCTTTTATTTTGAAGGGCTGCACAGTTCTTTGTTGGTGTGTTTTGTTTTTGTTTTTTTGAACACTTTTCTTATTTCTGTGGTTACTGTTACTTGAGCTCCTAGGCACTACAAGACATCTCCTCGATGTTGAATCTTGTCATTTTTGATAAATCTCCGCGAACCACAGAGCTCAGCTAAAGGTGCAGCTCAGCATCCTGAAGTGCCAGTTTAATCTATTTCTGGCATTGGGAAAAAAAAAAAAGGGAAGTGGAGGAAGTGAAAAAACCTTATAGCTTTAGAGCTGCAATAAGGATGGGGATGAATTGGCTTTCCAAAAATAATTTATTCCCTGGGGTATTGGAGATGGTGCTTGAGCCACTTGTTTAACAGAGAGGGGGGGAAGGGGAAGTGCCCTGTTGTTGGGGCTTATAGTGAAGGAGGAACACAAGCAATCCAGAAACAGCCACCCACCAACTCTTTTCCACTGACAATTTTTGTAAATGCAGTTCTGTGTTACAGTTTTCCAGACTGAAGCTGCAGGTGGAACAGCTCGCCCATGGAAATGTGAAGGAGTGCTTTGTCCCCTCACACTGGCTTAGGAAAGCAGAGGTGAAGGGGAGAGGTCGGTGGCAATTCTTTGTAAGAGGTGACTGATAACTCACCAGGAGAGCTAGAGGGAGCTTTTAATGGCAAAGGTGGGTGCTGGTTATCTATTTGCCATTGGATAGACAGAAAAAGCAGTCATCGTGTCTTAACCTGTGAAATTTCCTTTGGATTTCCCCAGTGTAAGAGCGCAAATTTCACTGCTGTTTTCGTAATTCTATCTGGGCTAAGGCTGTGGTTACCATCAAATTAATTCCTCCAAATACTCTTAATTATCTAGAATATCTGTACATATGGGTGTACAGAGGTAAGAACATTTAGGCTACTATTAGGAATAAACAGAGCGACCCATCATTAGGAGTAACCAGGATGAATGTTTAGCATTCAAGTTCATTTGTCTAAACTACTATTTTCAGTTGAACTGTAGTTGTGACAAATAAATCAATGACCACGAAATAAAAGTACTTTGTCTAATAATCCTTTGTGCCAAGGTTATCTATAGCACGTTAGTCTTGCTTTGCATCTGTCAATAAAAGTTGCTATTGAGATGGAGGGAGCCCATGGAAAGAAGTGAGTGTATCCTATACAGGAAGGAGATGTCTTCCACTGTGGTCACCTCCTGACTGTGAGCTGCATGGTATGGTTACAATGCATGCACAGCTTCAATTTTGCTCTTTTGAAACAGCTCGGAGGATGGTATGAAGTTCCATTTGTTCCAGAAGAGGCCAGAAGGGCTACAAGATCTCTGAGCTGTATTCACACCGTGGAGATGCATGTGTGAAAACCTCCACAACAGGCTCAGTAATTATTTTAGCTGCCCTTTGTGTTTTGCCACTCATCCAGAAGGCGCTCATGTGGAGGCACAAGTGTCCTTCTTGGCCAGGAATCAGCGTGCCCCTGACCCAGCTGACAGCATGCTACGTGCTGACTAATGAGTGCCCCTTCCTGGGCCGTCGGGGTGCTCCTCACTCATTACCCTGGTTTATGTAGCTTGACGTGAGAGATTGGACGTTATCCCAGCAAGGTGGCATGGCTTCAAGCCATGGTATTTCACTCACATGCTTTTGCCAGGTTCATCTCAGCAGCGTTCTGTGATCTGGTTCCTCTTGTTCCGTGCCATTGAAGTCTGCACAATGTGCCAGGGGCAATTTAGGCAGTGCTTCTGTGTCAAAGTTGACTGAACAAAACTTTAGCATGCCCTTGGCAGTGTCAGCTCTTAAGCACTTAATTAGAACTCCACACAGTTTGACTAGGACATCAACAAATACGTCATGTCATTAATTAGATACCAAATAATTACTTTGGCTCCTGGGATTTCAGCTGGATTTCCTTCACCATGATCATTATTTGGTTACAGCAAGTTTGTCTAATGGATCAGCATGTGACTGTGTGAAAATGTATCAAACCAGGAGATGCTGAGTGGTGGAGCAAAGCATCTGCATCACAGAGGGATGTGGAAGTCCCAGTCTCCCGCAGCAGTGTTGGATGGGAGCCTTGGCTGGGGCACCTGGCTGGGTACAAGCAGGACACCAGGTGATGATGTTCTCCTAGTGGTCACTGGGGGATGAGCTGAGAGCTGCAGTGTTGTGGCTGTGCACGATGACCTGCAGCCAGGATTGCTCTGCAGGTTGGGACTCCACCACGGCATCGCAGTCACGGTACGTGGGTCAGTTCAGCACAGCAAAGTGAAGCAGGCAGTTTGTGCAACCACGAAGGCATCTGCAAAGAAAGACCTCCAGGGATACGTAAGGTTTATTCTGGGAAGAAAAGCTAAGTGAGACAAAACCTGCTGGCCTTCTGGTGTGCTAGAAACACGTTTTTGAATGGATGCATACCACGTATGCGTAAGTAGACCTGGTGAAAATTTCCAATTGAAATCCTGTTTTGTCACCATATTGTTTCAGTGAATGTTTCGTGTTTTGATTTCTTCAGGTTTTCCTGGGGAAAAAACATTGATTGTGGTTATGGGGTATTTCTGCTGCAAAAAAAAAATATTCTTTTTCCAATTTATTTTATTTCTTTTTCCTTTTTGCCACAGGAAAAAGAACAGGAGACTGAAGAGTTACAACGTCTTCAGCATAATAAACCATTTTTTCATACCCTTTGTTTCATAATGTACTGCTGAAAATGACATGGGGAGAAAAAATTAAAAAAAAAAATTGCAAACTGAAAAAATACCGATTTATTTTAGAATTTCTCAGAGGATATACTTTCCTTTCTGGAAAAGTCAATTGTTTTAATATTTAAGCTAGTAAAGCGATGTGATTACCGCTAGACTACAGTCGAACAAAAAAGATTTGTATATAAAGGACTACGTGAATTTTGAACACCTTCTTGTGTCACAGTATTTTCTATCAATATTTCATCATAAAAAGCCATTGCTTTGAGTCTTGCTTTGCTGGCTCGGGTAATCTATCTCATGTCATTCTTCAGCGGTTTTCTCTACTGATAAAAGTTAGAAATGAGAAAGAAAAAGGGTCTCACGCTTTAAGCGACCTAGGAAAACAAGGAGAGAATGAAAGTACTTTAGTTCCTTCAGGTATAACTTCTCTTCCCCTCTGCCTGCAGGAGTGCAGCACAAAGCCCCACTCGTGCCCCCAGCTCGCGCAGCCGCCCACTGCTGCTGGCCAAATGCAGATGTGTTTGTTCTAGGGAAAGATTCAGTACCCAGTGAAGACTGACATCCAGTGACATCCTCTCTGGGTCCCAGCTGGCGTGTAATGCAGATAAGGCCATTTGGTTCAAGAGTTAATTAGTACTCAACGTGCCCTCAGTTCTCATAGGTCAGGGAGGGGACTGGGCCCAGCTCTCCTCGCATGGGGGGATTCTCATCACAAGGGGAAGGTGTGAGCAGGAGCACCAGTCTTCTGTCAATGGTGTGTGTCCTTTGTACCACTGGATTTATTACTTACTTTCTATGAAGGCAGGGCTCCTTAAGGTGGTTGGTCACAAGCAGAAAGAAATAGTTACCTTATTTTTGAATAGGATTTTAGTTTTAGTAACAAATAAAAATCATAGCATGGAGTGAAGTTGGCTTTGTATGGGAATCCGCAGCTGCATTACTGTTTGGTTTTTTTTTTCCTGGGAACAAATATAGCCTTTCTTAACAGCTTTTCTACTTTCTTGCCTAGCAATTTATTTCTGAACGTGTTATAAATAGCCAGTGCTCTAGATCAGGTCAGTTCCCTGGAGGAATGAGTGTATGCCACCTATATATGTGAGGTTAAGTTCTTCCCTGCCTTATACTCTGCTGAGTACGTCATTAGTGGAGGTGTGAGGCAGGAAGGAACTTGATGCTGCATACAGAAAATAATTCCAAAAATTATGCCAATTGCATGCTTAGAAATGATATAATAAGCCAATTGATTTCCTTAGATGACCACTAATTACTTTTATGGAAGATGTTAGAAGGCAGAAAGGTCAAAACACAGTGCTCTAGCTTGAATCTGGATGTAAAAAGGGTGAGATGTGGGCGGACCGTGCTTTATAGATATGCCCAGTGATGGCTGGGCAATGGGGTGTGGTGAAACCTGGTGGGGCAGGGAGAAGGTTCCAAGTCTCCCTTGGATGTAGCAGATGAGCCTGCAGCTGCCACAGTATAAGCAGAAGCGTGGTGCAAACTGACCTCCCCTGCCCCGAGCTGGTGAGTGCATCCTGCTGGTGCAGCATCTCTTGTGGTAGCTGTAGCCCTCAGAATCCTGTAGGGACTGTGATTGATAGTGATTCTAACCAAGAAACAAAAGACTGAGAGATTTGAAGAAACTGTGATCTATTGATCTGTCCTCTCTGCTGGTGAGACGACGTCCCTCTCCTCGCTGGCAGTGGGAACTGTACTCCAGAACTCATGGCAGTAAACTCTTTAGAACTGATGAAGCACGTAAGGTAATTTACTGCATAATATGGTGAAAAAACCTTCAACGCTGTTTTATTTTATTTTAATTTCCAAATGGAGTTATTAATACTTTGGATTAACAATCCACCTTAGAAGAAGACAGCATGACCCAAATCAAGGAGAAGAGCTGAGTGAGTGGATCACAGCAGCACAAATCAGTGGTGAAGAAGCAGTCTGCTGCAGCACCTGTACTGAAAGCCTGAGGCCAGTGAGGAGAGCAGCAGAAAGGCTGTGGTGGGAAATGGCATGGGGAGCACCATATGCACTGAGCACTGAAATGCTGAGAACTGCATTTTCAGCTATCCCAAAGGCAGGGGAAATGTCTGCGTCCTTGAGTAAGGTCAAAGATGAACTGATCAGGACCATGCTAGTAGCATTAAGACAAGTGCAGGTCTGCTTTTATGTAAAATAGTGTTTTGATGCTATTTGTTCTGTATTACCTCATAGAGATGCAACCTGCAAATTGGAATCTCACGTGGCTGATGGGTATTTCTTTAGATGAGAAATGAGTATCAGGATGGTTTACATGAAGCAATCCATTAGTCAGTCCATCAGCTTAGTCACAATGAGTGTGAACTGGGGAGAGCTTTTGTTTTGGTTTCACAGTGTTGTTGTTTTAGCTGTGGGTTGATACAAAAACCGTTTAAAATGGGAATATAGTTGAATGACATTCTCAAAATGAGCGTTGCTACTGCTAATGGGATGTTTAAAAATCTGTGTAATGCTGAGCTTTTATACTACGTGTGTTTTCCTTTCCCGGTTTTAGATTTCCTTAATCTGACAACTTCTCCAGTTGGGATAGAACAGAAGAAAATGCACTGTGGTTGAAATCAAAACTGGCTGTTACAGGCTTCCCTTGGGAATGAGGGCTAAGGTCCCTTCACTGAATCAGGCAGAGGGCAGGTTCTTGTCTCTTCTGTTTGGTTTTGGTTTGGTTGGCTTGGTTTGCTACTCCTTGTTTTAAGTAAGTACTGCTGAAAGACCAAGGATGACCACTTAGACATGCTGTGAATTTGCTGCTGATGTCCACGGGGTGGGGAGCAGCCTGGTGCCTCGAGGATACCAGGGATGGGCGCTGCCAAGGGCTTGGCTGGGAAAGCTTGTATGGTTTCACCATGCATTTTCTCATGACTGCAAGGTGTTTTGAACAGATCTCCCTTTCTTCTTACCTAAACGTGAACACACACAGATCAATTGATGGAGCTTGAAAATCTTCCTGGGTCTTTTATGAACGTTCAGCTTCGTTATTCCTTTCATGTATTTTGTGCAGAACAAGTCAACAACAAGAAAGTAACTTTTTTGCAGATGATCAGAAATACCTTTTATTTTTTTCCTGGTTTTCAAAAGGCAGTACATATAAATTGGCTGTTGGCTGTACATGAAGTTGCCATTTTCCATATATAACCAAGGTGTTGTGCAGCTCATTATTTCATGAGGCTTAGAAAAATCATCGCTGTCAACAATCAAAGCCTGTGACTGTCATTGGTTTTATTAAAAGCACAATTGTTTGATCTCTTCAAGAAAGAAAAAAGGTCAGCTCCTGCATTTTTGAGAATACTTTGTGCTTGGTCTTACTTAAGAGATTCGAAAAGTGAAAAATGCAACCTGACATTGTGCATTCTAGTGGCCCCTAATAGCCAGTCATTCCACTGATTTCTCTAAGTTTATCTTTAATCTGCTACTCCCAAACTAATTGAGGACTGAATGCCTTTGGACTGATTTTCGTTTTGCCTTGAGTTATGGCGACATCTTTGCTACAAATTCTTTTTCAGTCTAATTAAATTCCCGCAGCATAAGTGTCATTATTAATATCATCACCTTTGGTAGACTAACTTTGCTTTGGTCTCTTGATAACTCTGCTTTATGGAATGGCTCCCTTTCTTCCTGGTTAATATTTGGGAAGTTTTGCTTGAAGTAAGAACATCTCAAGGATTAGCATAGAGAGAGAATCCATTAATATAAATACAATAATTCAAATAGAGGGTTTTTTATTAAAAATCCAATAGTCATGCTATTAGATTAGTTTTCAGGACTATATTTCAAAACTTATTTTAAACTTTTCTTTTTACCTTCAAAAATCTTTCCTGGACCATAAGAATTCTAATAAGCTGAAGATAAAAAGCAATTCCCACTTACATGGCTAAAGCTTCCAATCAAATCATTAACACACATAGAAAGGACACTCAGTAAAACCATTTGTGTGGGACAGCGGAGGACTGCAGAAATGAGAACTGCTTTCTTCAGTGCATGATCTGTCCATTAGGTTGGTGCGAAGGTTGTAAGAGCAAAGAGACCAGCGCAAAAATGGAGGTGTTATACAAGAGGGAAAACGAGTGCTCACTCATCTCCAAAGATATAGATTTGCAGGAAGGATCTCCACAGAGGAGGGATCTCCAACAGGAGACCCTTCCTTAGTGGCAATCAGCCCTTAAATGAGATCTAAGAGGAGTGCAGCCTGGCTCCACCCCTCCTGGTCACTCAGATGAATCCCCTTTACCTGTGCTCCCAGGGTTGACCAGATCTCCCAAAGTTTTAATGAATGTTAACAGTATTAGAATTGCAGGTGCAGACATCCAGAACAGTCTACTGAGTTAACAGGCAATGAAAGTTAGAGTACAACAATCATAGCATGAAAGCTATGTTTTTTTGGAGACAGAGAACTCAAAGGGACAGAGTCTGGAGGAAGTGCAGAGATATAGGTTAGTTCAAAAACCGCACGCTTGAATTTGATTAGCTAAGCAGGAGAATAAAATGGTGCTCAGATAGGCAAGTCTTAACCAGTATAGCAAAAGTGTTTTTCTTACTTAACTTTTGAGCATCCCTGACCAACACCATACTTCCAGAATTTCCTTGGTGCTCCCTAAATTCTCAATGCCATTCCTCAGTGCCACTTCTTTCCCTGTGCCTGCCACCATGGGTATGGGAAGGGAAGGGCTGTCCCACGGGCATTGGGTGCCTCGATCCCAAGCTGGGCAGGCTGCCCCAGTGCTGAGAAATCCTGCATCTGACTTGGAACGTGGTGAACTGCTTTATCTGCTAAATAAGATCTAAATGATAAATGCTGATATTTTAATGAAATGTAAGTTTGGGGATTTCACATAAAAAAGCTGCTGTCATTGCTTTAATTTATATGGGGACAGTTATGTGCAGATGGTATAGACAGAGTTATTTCCTGACTGTCATCCAAAGTAAGTTGATTTGTGGTTTAATGACTTTTATCAAAATGAAATAAGCATTTGATCTTTGGATTTGATCTGGCTATATCTGCAGCTGCTACACCGCTACAGCAATTACTTCCAAACTGGGCTTTTTGCCCAGGCAAATGGAGTTCGTCCTTGTTTCATGTCTCATTGACTGTCCTGATAATACATACTGTTCTACTGTAGGTTTCTTCTTCCTCCAAATTTGATAGCTGTGAAAACTTAAGTAGTAAGTAAGCCTTTTTTTTATTTATGTTTTTTGTTACTGATGTTGTCTAGTAATAAGGCCTTTACTACCACTAGTTAACTTCATCTTGAAGCTGCTCGTAGCTATAATTTAGTATATGGATGTGTAATTCCCTCTACCTAATCCTGCTATGTCCTTTATATAGAGGAACAAGAAATGTATTTATGAATTCTAAATCTAGCAATTCCAGTGGTAATCTTCACATCTGCCTGTACATTTTAAGGAAGAAATTGCACTGCCATGTTGTCTACCCATACTGGACAAAATCCGCTTCTAATGCAATTCCTTTGAAGGCAATAGACTTATACTGGGAATAAATTTACTGCCTTTCACCCATTTTTGAAATAGTGCTCTTTTGAACTACTGCCTCCTTACAGCCCTAAATCGTGGCATGTTTGCATTAGTCATTCTTTTTCCAGGACAGTAATTCTTCCTTTATTTACTGCTATGGATGAGATTTCCTCTAGTTTAGCCCCAAAAGCTCCTGGTGAGGGATGGCAGTTCAGGGCTCTGTGCTGGCAGCTGTTCCCTACAGTCCCAGCTCTGAGCAGAGTGTAGGGGATGGTGGCTGAGCATGGACTCACTGCCAGCTCACCTGGGTGAGGGCGAATGAGCACAGCTTTGGCTGGAAGCATGCTCTGACCAGGCCAGTGCTGCTGAAGGTGTCCCGGGAGCTGTACAGCTAGCAGGGCTTGGGGGTACAGGACTCTGGTGGCAAGTGGCAATTCTTTGTAATGACGGCCATGCAAATATTTTTGCTCTCCCCTTGTTTATAGTCTCACTGGGAGAAAATGCACCACGCTTTGTGTCATTAGAATGTTGGATTTACATTCTCTTTTTTTTTTTTTCTTTTTATTTCTCTTTGGCAGGATGTGGATGTTTCTTACAACGAGACGTATGTAATAAAAATGGAAAGAACTGCAAAGTGACTGGAGAATGAGCTGCCTGTAGATTTGTGGTCTTACCAGAGATTGTGCGAGAAAGCTGTTAGTCATCAGGGCTCGGGGAGGATTTCCTGTGCCAGGGCTGCTGCTGTGTCTCCAGCAAATCCAACTCCTTGCATAGCACTTGCTTCTTAATCCAGGAAAATTAAAACCACCAGTGATAGCCACATTGTCTGGCCATCTGCTCTTCCAGGTGCTCCCGTGCCGGAGAAGAGCTGAGGCGATGTGACCCAGAATCCTGCTGCAGGGTTGGGTTCGTTCCCAGCACAGTCCTGAGCTTCAATCTTCTGCGTGACATCAGATAAGTAAACACCAAGATTTGATGTGAGAACATATGTCCATTGCATAATTCATTAGCATTCTTCTCTGGAATTACTTTTAGTTATATGTATTTGAATCAGAATTAGTGGGTGAGGGTTATTCGGGAAAAAAGAAAACTGATAGCAGTTTTCAGAAATGGATACTTCTCCTGGGACTGGAGGCAGGTTTGACCACTCGTTGTGTTTGCTTCTTAAATGTTTACTTTGGTCTTGTAGATTCCTTTCCCTCAGTGTGGGTGTGAGATGGTGAAAGAACAGTGGCACAGAGACCTGCAGCTTATCACTGCTGCTAAATCCACTGTCTTCTCAGAAAACATAATTATCATCTAGACCAATTTCATAGCTCTGTAACTCCATTGCCTTGAGTATAGTCATTCCTGATTGCCAAGCATGAGAAACATGCAGAACTATTTACCTTCTGTTTTGCGACGTACCCGCACCATGTTTGTACAACTTAGCAGGCACAGTCAATTGTTAGCCTGCCCAGGCTGAGCAAGTGCATGGAAACAGCAAATCATTATGGAGCTTGCAGCTTGTTCTCTTGTGTCAGCAAGAAACTTGGAAGCACGTTCAGCTTGTGTAGGACACCTGGGATGTGCGTTGTTCTCTAACCAAACCATTGCATGCACCTTTTCCTTGCCTCATTTCATCTGACATGCAGTGCAGCCAATGGCTTTGGGGGTTGTTTTGCTGGAAGAATGTTTTGGGGAAAACAAAAAACAAAAGATAATGCATCCCAAAACAGTATTGTACAGTGGGAGTCACTGAGGAGAAATGGGAGGAGGAGCTATTTTCAGGGCTTTTACATCTTCCTTATTGCTAGGAGACTGCTTCCCCTGAGTGCAGCACTCTCGGGCTCCCAACAGCTGCCTCGTTTGTATGGCAGTGCTGAGGGCCATTCACGGAGCAGCTTTGTGTGAGAGGAGAAACAAACCTGGGTGGAGCTCATTGTCACTTCTCAGGATTCTGAGACAAACGTGACAGTGGATGGGAGGCAGCTGCTGTGCCAAGGAGAGCATCGTACCCAAAACATTGGGGATCTGGGGCTGATCTCAGTGCTCTGCTCAGGTGCCAGGATAGCCATAGGCTGTTCTCTGCAAAGGGCCACTCCAGGCCTGGGATTCAGAGCATGAGGATGTGCTTTGCCCATAGCTTTGCTGCTGCAAAAGCAATAAGGGCAGCATCTAAATTCTATAAGTCATGGACACCTAAAGCCTCCTCTCCCCTGCCTGGGCATGTGGGACTGGGGCAAAACAATCCATTGGGAGTGAATTGTCAGGAAAATGATGCTGAGTTCATCACTGGTATTGCTGGGGAAACGTTAATGGTGATGGCTGCAGCTTTCCCACCCAGCCAGGGCAGTGGGGTGGGCTGCTTGCAGGGCTCTCAATACTGGTGTTCTGTGTAGGGGAATATGTGAAATGAAGTCCAGACTTCATTTCTAATGCATCCCCGCTGAGAACTGTTTGCAGAGACTTGGTCTAGCATCAAGGGAGGTAAGACTATCAATATATCATTTTGCTCTGAAGTCGTGAGGCTGTTGCACATTTTATGTAAGCAAGTACTCAGTCACATTAATTTTAGGCATCTGAGACTGTATTTATGATGTACTAAATCCAACTTTATGCTCCTGGTAGCAATCAGAGATGACATGGTTCTCAGAGGTAAAGCACTGAATGGGTACAAATGCAGCCTGCTGGCTCAGGAAATGTTGGTGGGTCAATTCCAAGCAGCCAAGGCTTAGGCTTCATCAGGTTTTGTCATCCTGTCTGTAAGTGGTGTGAATGGTGCAAACAATGGCAATGAAGCTCAGTACTTTGCAGTGCTAGGGAAGCCAGCGGTGCAAAATGCACTGTTACCAATCTTGCAGCCCAGTTCTGGCTTGTCCCTGATGGCTGCTCCATGAGCTCTGGTGGGAGATGATGCTGTGAGCCATTGGTGCTTTGAGTCACACCAGAAGCAGATCCTCAAAGCAGCCTTTGTGTGAACAGCAGCCAGATAGCACACGTGACACTGAGTTATAAAATTCTCAGTTCTGAATAAAAATTGTTTTCTGGGAACCACAGATTTAATAATGCAGCTGAGGTAATCTGATTGTCTTTGGGATTATAAATGGACAAATCTCCTAGGGCCGTAGTCATAAAGCCTAGAAAAAAAGAAAAAAACAAATCTAGTTAATGAGAATGTGTGAATTTATCATCTAGAAGGGACTTACGGAGACAATTGTACAATATCTCTTATTGCATCTTTCACACTAATGCCAGATGGCTGGGAAAGGGATCCCCCATGTTCTACTTCTTGTCTATGAAGACAAGAAAATAAACAAGGAAATTGTCTGTGATGGTATTATTTGGCTGCCTGGTAAGATGAGTCATAGCTTTTGATTGCTTAAATAATTAGGACAGTCTTATAATTTGATTTGCAGTGTTACCTCTTTCTGCTCCGTAACCCCACTTGTTGGGTTTCCCACAGTAGCTCAGGCTTACCAATATTCCTTCTCAGATGCTGTCCTTTCCATGTCCCCATTTAGTTCTGCCTCTCAGATGGCCAGCTCTGAATCATCTTTTCACCTTCTCTTAGTTCATGCTCTTCCCCTGTGCTAACTGCATGTGACTAATGCACATTTTCGGGAGGGTGGCCAAACATCAGGTACCCTCAGCACTGTGCTGTATAAACAGACTGGCAGACTCCAGCAGGTGTAAGCAGGATGTTAGAAAAGCTTTGCTCAACACAAATTAGTACTTAGAGGAGCTGTCTCCCACGTGTCCCAGGGGCAGTCCAGATGGCTGGCGTTGGCGTGGGCCGGCCCTGTCTCACCGCGGGGACTTTTCCTTGGTTTCTTCACAGCAGTGGAGTGGTGTGGTCTGTACCTATGAAAGTTTCCACTTCTAATTTTAATTTGCAGAAGCTGGGAGCCATTTGCAAGCGTTGGCTCCAGTTAGGGAATGCTGGCATGTGGCAGCTGTACAGGGTGCTGTTGGGATGGTCTTCTCCCAAGGCGAGCTCCAGGCTTTTGTCTCTTACCATGACAACAAGGCTGTCACTAGATGAGGCTCTGATATGAGCTTACCAGCAAGCAGAGTGCATTTGCCCACACACTTTTGATCAGGGATTGGTCCTTGTCGCTTCCTTGTCACTGTCTGGACTTTGAAAGCACCTTTGATCCAGCTATGCCAAAGAAATGCAGTTGTTTGAAGTCTTTGATCCTTTCTGTGGGCAGACTGGGCCCAGAGATCTTGACAGGCTAGGGCTGTTTCTGAGCGTTTCCTCCTTATTAAGACTCAGCATAAGCTACATAAGCTCTTTCCATTGGTATGTCTGAGCAGACCCAGACCAGGCCGTTTTACACCAGTTGGTGGGTTGGAGTAGAAAGCCATCCCTCCATCACTCTTGTCACCCATGGGGCCATCCTATGGGTCGCCAAGCTTCCCAGGCTCAGTTACCTTCCAGGCAAGGTTGTGCCAGGAATCACAGGAGACAAAAAACAGGGAGGAGACTTTCAGGTGTCGTTTAAGGAAAGATGGAAAATTTGTCAGAGTAGGATGCAAAAGAAAATACTGGGTTTGCTGGTAGGCACAGGCTGCTTGGGCGAGACAGGAGTTGGGTGCCCTCTGCTCAGATTTTATTCTGGAGGTGCTTGGTGTGCTGTGCAATCCCATGCTCCATGACCTCAGGGTGTCTTGCTGTATGCACTCTCTGAGTATGCATGTTTATTTTTAAGAGGATAATATGCTGCCTTTCCTATCCAGACAGCATACCAAAGCAATTTTTGTTCCTTAGCGCATACCAGAAATAACTGGGTAAGTATAAATATATCCCCTAACAGTCTTGTTTGTGACAAAATTGTGCACTGAATCTTCACGCTACATCAGGGCTGCAAATATTCGAGTCACATTCGGACAGCAAAGCCAACGGCACATAGCTTTAATTACAATATTTCTCTCAAACAGACTTTCTCTCATGTTTTTCTGAGCATTGTTTAAAGAACTGATGAAAGGGCTGAAAACTTTTCAAACTTCCCTTTTCTTAGGGTCTCATCAGCTCAGTCTTTCATCACACAGTCAATAAACAGTTGAAAAGGACTCTTCTGAACTGCAGCAGGAGGGAGGAGGAAGAGGGGAAATTAATGATATCACCAAACTGAAAACTCTTTCAAGTTGCCTTTAATTGCAGAGGGCATGGGGAGCGATTTCAGTTTTTAGCTCTCTGATCTCTTGCTGTCCCCAGAGGGTCTGGCCCTCCTCTCCTCCCGCATTGCCAGCATTCGTCCCGGAGTGGCTGAGCCAGGTGGCGGTGGGATGGACACATGGCTCCTTCTTGTGCTCCATACAACTCATGGCTCCAACACCATCACCTCCAGCACTTCACCTCACCCTCCAATGGCACTCTTTAAATTGGTGTCCCCCACCTTCACATGAGCACCTGAATTCGGGCTAGGTCTTGATGTTGTCCACCCTCTTGCAGTTCAGCTTTTTCACCCAACCTTCTCCTTGGAGTTCTCCTTCACAATGTTGTAAGGTTAATTGTCCTTTAAACAAAGCTTTTATCACCTGATTAGAGATACCACCATCCTACCCTGCCTGCTGCTGGGTGCCATGGCCCTGTGTAAAGATGCTTCCTCCTCTCTCAGGCTCCCGTGGAGCTGTCCTCCCTATTTCCAGTCTCTCAAACAAAGTCTTCAGAGCAGAAAGGAGAGGATGTGGGAGTGTAAATAGCACTTAAACTTACTGTATTTAAGCTATATCAAGACCAGTGTGCACCCAGAAGCCTTTTGTCCATTTGGCATTATTTTAGGACTCTCTTCTAAACTGCTGGCTTCCTTAGGAACAAATTATGACAGTTTTTGCAAACTTCTTGCAGTGCTGCATTTGTTAGAAGTGTCGTTATGCAGTATCTTGCTATGCCAGCTGTCACACACATCCAGCCCGTGGCTGCAGGAGCTGCAGGTTGGGTGCTTGCTCACCCTGCTGTGAGATGGGGCTGAAGAGCTGTGTCTGGGCAGGCTGAGGGCAGAGAGAAAGCAGCAGAAGTGCCAGGGCTGTCAGAGCATTGCCATGCCCACCCATGGGCTGCTTACCCTAATGCACCAGGCTGCACCATCCTTCTTTGTCTCCTGGGATGCATCAGTGGGACAGGCTGAAGGCTGCTCTAAGAGCTGTTTCCATCACTTGAAAGACCAAAATTTATAATTGCAACAGGTCTAGGAACAGAAAGAGAAAGTATAAAGCTTTAAATTCTAACCACACTGGTAAGCATACCCAATAAAGAGACCAAATTCCCTTAAAAATGGGATTACAGTTGCTAATGGGAAAGAAATATTTCAGAGTAAGTTAAAGAGAAGTTAATCTGTTTAATATAATTTGTTTCCCTATTCTCCCTGAACTGGCTTGCTTCAGAGATGACTGCTTTCAGGATTTTATAGCCACGCATATGGTTAGGAGGGCTGGAACTGGCAGCACATTGCCTGACAGAATAATGGCCAGCTAGCAAAATAGCTGGGCATATATATCATTTACAGATGGTACGGCCTCATCAGAGGCAGTGCAGCACAAGCTGTGTATTGGTACAGGCTCCTGTTGTGCTGCTGGTACACCCTCTGGGTGTGCTTTTGTTTTCAACCTGGGCACAGCTTCACCTCTTTTTTTCTGTCTCGGTGGAAGAAATAACAGCAGTGCTGCTGTGCTGGAGATGTTTCCAGGCTGAACTCCTCTGCGCCCCTCGTGACATCAGCATTTCTCTTGTTCTCCCCGTAGGCCACCATCAGCTGCCCTGATGTTTTCTTGCTGCAAATTCATGCCTTCATGAGGTGAGTGGTCTGCTGGGTCTGAACTCTATTCTTCATGGGCTGCAGAGGTTCAAGCCACCGCAGTTGAACCTCACCCAAGAAGCAGCACGCGGGCTCACGCTCTGCACAGATAGTATTGATTTCTCTGGCTGCATTGTGTTACAGAGTGTGGCCTTGCAAAGAAGGAAATTACTCCTGCGGTCGCAGGCAGTACAAAAGCTGCCATGTCACTTAACGGAAGCGGTGCCAGAGTTTTTATAGAGTGTAGTTCACCTCTTTGGAAATTCTGCCGAAGGATGCTTGAGCTAACAAGAGTGGGTGCCCTCCGTTGCAGAGAGCCATGCACGTTAGCTTTCTTGTCAAGACATGGTACAAAGCATTTATTACTTCTGGCTCGTGTACAACGTCGGGTGATTCTGTGAGTTTACCCAAGACTGTCTGTTTGTGGTTCAAAGTGAATTATTTGCTCATTAGTGGTTCAGAAAGGTCTGCCGGCTCCTGCCGTGCGGGGCAGCTTGGGTTCCTCCATGTGATGGAATGTGCTTGTCAGAGGCTCACAGCGTCCTCAAGGTGGTCCAGAGGACATGGGATTATGAAAATCAGCAACTACTGTAAGAAAAGCATTCAGCTTTTTCCTTTTTTTGTTGCCCTTTCTGGCAGCACGTCCATCCCATTTTATAGCCCTTGAGCCAGCCCCAGAGCAGCGAGCTGGTCCCTTGCTGCATCCTGCTGGTTGTCCCCTGCGGTGCCAGGCAAAGCTGATTTTCTGAGTACGTGTTTAGCAGGATCTCCAGCAAACTTTTGGAAAGCTGCATGAATTTTCTGCTGACCCATATTTATTTGTTTCACAGAACAGCAGCACGGCAACACTATATTATTTTGTCCTACTTTTTTTTTTTTTTTTTT
>VXAB01001373.1:395643-415305 GCA_013399175.1 Odontophorus gujanensis
TTTTTTTTTTTTTTCCCCAGGAAGAAAGTACTCATGAGGCTTCGAAGAGGGATATTCGCAAAGCCGGTGCTGTGCAGCAAGCTTTGCATATTTTGCCTTTCCTGGCTCAAGAACTGTTCTCCTGAAGAATCATTTCTCAGCATTGCCAGCTTCCATGATTTCTCACAGCAGTGGGACCAGAAGTGCTCTGTCTGGACACGAGCAGATTTTGTGTGAGTTTTTCTTGGTCAGGATGCCTAGAAATGCAGAACAGCCTAAGCCAGCAGCATCTCAATGTTAGATGTCCATTACATGCTAAATTCTATCAAATCTCTCAGCAGATATATCGAGCTCTAAGTCCTCAAAGCTTCACCCTTTCTACAAACTAATGGCACCATAGCACAACTTTTGAAGCCATGTTGTTCTTTGTAATAGATGAGCAGTTCTTGGAGATGCCGGGTTAAGAAGTGTTGTCCAGGTTAGACATGGTGCTCTCTTGGCTGAAGGAGAAAAGCAGATTCCTGTGGCTGAGTTATGAAATTGCTGAACAAAATGGAAGTGCGGATGTTCACTGTGGATTTCAGTCTTTGCTGCCATGGGACAGTGCTAGTGGGAGCTGTTGTAATCTCATTGCTTTAAAATTTACTTCTGGAGTGAAATGCTTAATTTGTCCCTCCTTTTCCCTTCCCCACGTTGGTGTCATATCAAGATTTCACCTCTGGTTCTGTAGAACAACTCTTCTCTTTTGGATTTTCTCAGCACAATTGTGCAGTTCATTTGTTATCACTTTCCCGTGATTATTTTCCTTATTTATTTTTAAACTATGTATTTTATTTCCTAAAGCAGTTGCTTATATCCGTTGTGCAGCAGTATGGGCAATGATTTTTAAAGATATAATCCAAAAATGTTTCAGATTTCAGGAAATAACTGTCAGAAAATGTGCTTGCTGAACATGCCCCTGAAACTGACTGTGGTGTCCTGGCACAGATGTGTGTGTGTGTGTGGCCTTCATGTGCTCGGGATGTGAGTCAGGCAGCTGAGACCAGTTTCACTGTGTATCTGGGAGATGCTGCATTTTGAGTGATGCGTTCTCATAATCCTTGAGTTTAAATGTTTTTTTCTGATTTGATTCTTTACTGCCTCCCCTGTTTTGCATCAAATCAAATCGGGTGTGAAATGACAGGAAATCAAAGCAGCAGGTTCCCCTCTCCGCTCCCCACTCATTCACGCTGATGTGAGCGATGGCAACAAGCACAGCAAAGAGTAATTAGCCCTTAATTACCCCTGATTAGTCATAAGCAGTGAACCAGTGGTGGTTATCTCAATGGGTGAAGAGTCCAGTCGTTACCCACGGGAGCTGGCATGGCCCCCATGATGGAGACTGTCCCATCCCATGGGATGCCCAGACCCACTCCTCCTGCCCTCACTGGGGACAGTGATTTCCACAGGGGTTGGCTGGTGGCACAGATCTCAATAGTTGCCTCGTTGTCTGGCCTGGGAGTTGTAATGATGTATTTACTCGAGCACCTCAAGTAAATGAATTACATGAAGCCTCTGCAAATGGTCATAAATACGATAGTCTGTGTGAGCTGAGGTAACTGCCTGTTTATGTACGTGTTTATCTTCACCACATTGCATACACAATGTGCATTATGTCAAAAAGATGATAAGAAGCAGCCCTAATACTTGTGAACCACATAAGTCTTTTTAGTTTATGGCTGAGGCTCCAAGTTACCTTATGCAGATACATGCAGTAGGCTTAATGTAAATTAGCGTACTTATAAAATGTCAAGGAGCATTAATTGACAATTTCTGAGGCCTTCCTCACTAAATACCAGCTCAGTGCTGAAACCTGTCTCTGCACATTTAATATATGGAGAATAATGCTTATTCATCAGTGGCTTATGTAACGTGGAATTAATTTCATGGCAGCCAGAGAAAGATGGTACAAAGAGTCCTCTATCAAAGGAGGTGCTGAAAATAAAGCTCCGTGCCCCACTGGGGAACGTGTGAGATGGGAGTGAGTGCTTCAGAAAACCAGGCCGTGTCATGCTATGTGTAAACAGCGGCTTACTAACCTAATTCTGGGCCCACTTTGGCAGAGCACTGGCCTACGTAAGAACCTCTACCAGCAGCAGCACCTCCTGGACTTGGAATGAGCGCAGCAGATGTGTGTGCCACCAACAAGCATGGTGTGGGAATGGCAGGAGATCCCACCCCAAAGCTCATCTGCAAAGCAGGGATAACACTGAACACTTCCAGTCGAAAAAGGTGAAGCTAGCTGAGGTTTATTTGTGTGACTGACTAGAAAAATTCGTGCAGATTCCTTTGCTTGTTGTCTCCTACAGCCTGAGCAGCATCGCAGCTTGTGGTGGGCATGGTAATAGGCCAAAGCTGGGGCACTGGTTATTAGTCATTGGTTATTATAGGCTTGGTTTGCATGGACCCCAGCTTCTCCCTTGATGCTGGTGTCCCCACGAGGTGAGGTTGTGCCACCTCCAGCAGTAGACATGCTCAGTGTTGCATTACACAGTGCCTGCTGTCAGAGCTCATGGGGACTTCATGGTCTGCCAAAGCCCAGTTAGGGAAGGTTGAATTTTTAAAGCATTCATAGATTTTCCTTAAATACAGTGTTTCTTTTCCGTCTGTATAATATTTTCTTTATCTAATGCACTCAATTCCAGAAAACTATACATATAATGTTGTTTTCATTTTACAGAGGTTGGAAAAGACCTTTAAGATCATCTAATCCAACTGCAATGTAAGGTATGCAGATAGAAAATGAAAAATTGCCTGTAACTTGCTGAAAATAAGTCACACAGGCACCATGTAGGAGATGTGGCTGTATCAGCCCAGCAGCCTGCAGCTCTCCATGCTCAGGGATCCGGGCTGGCACGGAGCAGGGAGGTGTTCCCAGAGGATGATGCTCAGAGGTCTGTCCCAGCAGCACCAGCAAAGGCCTTGCATTGCATTTGGGGCCACAGAACTGTGTGGTAATGGGTTTCTATGGTGCTGCTGTGGCAGGTTGGGGCGTGGGGGGTGTGCTCACCTGGGATGGGTGTGGCTTTGGGGTAGCACCCACCCTGATGTGGCAGTGGTGTTACAAAAGCAACACACACAGGAACGCAACCTCTCTCCACCTGTCTGAAACCTTCTCCCCGTGATCTCCCGTGCTGCACCAAAACAGGACTCAGTTTTATGGACAGCACCAGTAATCATTTTGTCTTCTCTTGCTTGACACAGAAAAAACGTTTTAACCCATCTGCCAAGCAACTGCTTCAAATTATATTTTGTGATAAAAGCAAATGAAGCGTAATTGAGAAGAGACAAGAGACACTTGCCCTGAGAACAGAACGATAAGAAACGCGTTGTGACAACGATGCAATGTATATTGTTACTCCACAGTGCACCAAACGTCCCCACTGCCCCAGAGCTGTGACTGCACTGTGGGGAGGGCAGCTGGCTGCAGTGCTGGTGAAGCTGATGTGTCTTCCTCCTTCTGTGTGACACCGCTCCTCCAAGCCTTACATTGCTGGAAGGTTGAGGCCAATCAGCTGCTGGCAGTTAGGTAAAAAAGACACTGAGGTGCTCCTGGAGATGCTGCTTAAAGAACAAATGTCCGACAGAGATGCTTGCTGCAGGTATGCAAGCTGCCAAACCTGCAGCCTGACCCAGGTGGACCAACTGACCATTATATTATCCCCTGAAAGGTGAATCCATTGTTTAACATGCTAATTAGTAACACAAGAATGTTTATTTAAAGGTTATTAGAAAGCAGTTAGGGATGTGTTTCTGAATGGAAGAAAATTCAAGAAGTCTTTTTTTATTTTTTCTTAGGTTATTTAGTATAAAATTGTTCCTAATATTTAAGATAATTTCTGAGATGTGCCTTGAATTAACAAGGGAGTTGAAGTTTTAATATAACTCAGTGTGAAAATAGCCTTCAGAATTCATTTTATTCAGAGATTTTTGCATCAAAGGTCTTATAGCTATTAATTTTCAAACCTCCAGGTTTTAATGGCAAAGTAAGAAATAATAGCTCTAAAGTTCCCTTGAAATACTTCATAAAGTACTGCTCTTTAAAGAACTAAATGGCTTTCAAATGCCATCCACTGCTTCAAAGAACAGTATTCTTTACAATATTTCTACACAATATTTCTATTCAGTTTTCTACACTGTGCACAGCTGACTCATTTTTGTAGCACAGAAACATCAGAAGATGGGTGATATCAAGGTATTGTCATACTCCAACAAAATGCCGGACTCAAACTCCACCGAGTTCATGGCAGAGCAGAAGTTTAAATGCAATGCTAAGTTAATTTGATGTTACAGGGAAGACTTCCATATTCTCTTGCCAATCAGTGTAATTATTCAAGCTACTCGTTGCCTTGTATGCCAAACCTCAGGAGGCTGAGCAGCACAGCAGGGCAGCAGGCACGTGGAGCTTCAGGAAAACAAGAAGGGTCCTTCATCAGTAAGGTTCAGGAGGGAGTGACTAAGTCTAAGCTGGCTGTGTCTGTTGAGTAGAAAAGCTATCAGTGGACGTAGGATAACTTAAGCAGGTAAGGGGCGCAAGCTTGGTGCATCCCAAAGGGATTCCATAATGGTTATTAGGGAGAGAGAAGTTCCTCTTTAGATGCTACTGAAGAATAAGAAAGAGAAAAAACACCCTTCTTTGCTCCTTCTTGCCATCCCAGCACTCCAGATCACCGTTCAGCTCCCCAGCTCAGTAATGTCCATGCAGGAAGCCACCACGGGTCAACCAGATTTCAGTTCACGTGCTCAGGAAGTGCAGAGCAGCATTCAGGCACTGCCCAAGGAGGCAGAGGGCAGTGCTGAATGGCAGCTGGAACCACAGCTCAAATCCCCTTCCAGGAGTGCTGCTGACTGTAGATTCAGGCACGCCGAGGACTAATTGCCAGCAGGTGTCAAAGATAAGAAATGCCTCTCTGATCTGGGCAGGGGGTAACTCTGTGTATTTTCTGCTTTTGTTCTGTTCTCACCATCGTTCATTAGAACATAAAATGAGCCTTTATGTGAAGAAATTGGATAAATAATTTTGCTGTCACTGTAAAAGAAAAGAAAATAATTTGTCAGTGCAAGACTTCAAAGGGCCAAAATTGTTAATTAGGAAATTGCTATTTGAAAAAATACAATTGCAGAGGCTGGGCACTTGTTACAAGCTAGCCTGCAGTTTTACAACCTGACTGCATTAAAAGGTTGTATGGCCCAGCATAGGGATCCTCACCTGCCTGCACTGTAGGAAAATGAGTGAATTTAGACAATGAGGAGAGCTGGTGATTGCCAGGCGCCACCCAGTCATTTTCAGATCCTTGTCCACCTGCTCAGGGGTTGACCTGCCCTGCTCTCCCCATCACTGAGCACAGATCCTAGCCTGGAAGCTGCATGCACATCAGTGGATGGAGCAGGAGCTTCTGCTGCCCCAGCTGCTCTTCACTGTGCCTGCAGAGGTAAACTGGACGCAATGCAGGAGCTAAGTAATTGCTTTAATTAGGGGACAAGTCTTTGTGGACAGCAAATGGGGAGCAAAAAGAGCAAATGGAAAAAAGTATCACTCAGAAAGTGATTCTCCCGAACCCCCTTATATCTAAATTACCTTTTCAATGTTGTCTTTGCAGAGAATGAAAGGAGAATGGTTTCTGTAAGTGTTTGGTATGTGCAGGGCATTTACTCCCCTTGGAAAGTGAATGAGCTTGCATTTGATGGGGCACACTAGGAGCTCCCACGAAGAGAATTACTGCTGATGAATAGCACTGTGTAAATTCATGCCTTAGTTTGCTCCCTGTCCAGGTGGATAAATCCTGGTAGAGCTATTAATTAGCTAGTCCTAGGCACCAAGAAACTAACTGAGTCAGGCTGGTACTGGTCTGCATGATCAAACCCAGCGTCACAGCAGGAACAGCCAAGGCAGGGAGGAACAGCTCAAAATTCAGTCACTCTTGCACGTTCTTGGGACACATACATCATACATCATTTCAATCCATATATGAGAAAGAAAAGCCCTGGCACCACTGTAATAATGGCAAAGCATATGGTGCAGTCAGAAAGAATTAACTGCAGGGTAAGCGTCAAAGTTGGCAGATTGCAGCATTCCAGTAGCTTCCTTACAGGAGTTGCAGTGCCATAGATGTTGTCACTAGGGATGGTTTTCTGATGTTAAAAAAAAAAAAAAAAAAAAGCTGTTGGGTACCTGGAGTCATAAAATAATATGGCCCTAGGAATTCAGCCATCATCTTGAGCAGCAGCTGAGACACAGTCATTAACTTCTATACAGCATTTAAGTTGGTGAAAAAGGAAAACGAACCTTTTGGGTTCACTGAAACAAAACCCCAAAAACCTTGCCTGTAGCCTTGCATGCCTTTGCAAGCATAAGGCTGCCAGCCCACACACCCCATAAAAAAGCCAACGTTTTGTTTTAAATTAGCACCCAACTTCTTGCCAAAGGAAACAGAAGAAGCAAGCCAGCCATCTGAGTTTTTCTGCCTCTGATCTCCCAGCGAGCCACTTCTAAGCATCAAAAGCAAATGCCTGTAAGGAAGGATGCTTACTCAGTGCAGAGGAAACATGCTTGCTGCGTGCATCTGCTGAACAGTAAGTCTTGACCAGCCCTCCAACAAATGAGATCCCTGTGCTTTTTGCATGCCCTCTGCTAAAGAAAGGCTGAACATCTTTGAGCATTGTTTCTATTTTCCAAATCTATCGAATGCTGTGCCTTGTGACATTCTCCAGTTTCCCTTTTCTAACTGTCACCATGAGCACCTGTGGTAAGTTGCTAGCAATGAGTCTGTTGTGTCCTGAGATGTAGAAATGTTCTTCATTATTTTACCTCTACTAAAGTGGTTTCTTAACGGCATTACGGAAATCATTTCATTTTGATTTCAGCTTTAAAGTGATTGAGGACAAATGACAACACAAAGCAACAATTTTCTTTACATGTTCATTTGTTCCCTAAAAGTGCTCAGAGGGGTCACCCTCTTTGAGTGTGCTGAGCAAGATCTTTATCTCCTGCAGTGGCAAAAACTTGCCTTTGGTCTTTGCTATGTCTCTATATCCATTTTGGACCATGTCAGTGCATATCAATAAACTGGAGTAATAGCAAATGTGACTGACTGAAGCGTAGAGAAAGCTACAGTGGGCATCTCTCATTTTGACAGCTGTCCTTGACATTGTGTTCATCAGTCTTCTCCAAGCCTGAGTAATTCCTCTAGTAGAAATCATGTAGAGCCTGCTCTCCTGAACAGCAGCAGATCTAGGTTTCCATCTGCACAGGTTTATTTTCCTTCCTTGCAGTGAAAGGAACTCGCACTCAAGCGGAATTTGAAGTCAGTGGCAGGAAATAAGGCAGCCAGACCATGTGAAGGCGACTGGGGGGGAACTATAAAGGTGCAAGCAATGGATGGAATAGTAATGAGGGAATTAGATAAAGGACAGGGAATATGTAGTGCCTTGAAGAGTGAAAGATAAGGAAAACAAAATGTCCAGTGAATGTCCCAGCAACAGTTTCCCAGCAACAATAAATTCTGCTGGTGATAGGACAGGCTGAGAAAAAGCTGGGGCCCGATGGCTTTCCAATCCCTGCCAAAACCACACGGCCTGTGGTAGCACTGCATAACGTCCAGCACAACGTGTGAAACGCTCATAGGTATGCATGACTTCGATGCGACAGCTGCTGCCAAGAAAATTATTCGGAGAGGGAGAAGTTGACAGACAGTGCTGATGATCTGCGCTGGAGCTCTTTGAAGAGGTATCCGTCCGCTGTAACAATTAATTTGACTTCCAGTTCAGCTGGAAGTGCTGACAAAGAAGCCATATTGCGAGATGGGCAATTTGAGGGGTAGGCTTTCCACACAGAAGTGGTGTTGGCCTCCTGTTGTCTGTTACCAAGACACAGGAGTGGGATGCCTTGTTGCCACGTGGGTCACTTTGTCAATGCAGCGGCGCCTTACAGATTAAATAAATGGGAATTCCCTGTGGGTGAGCATCTGTGTGGCGGTTTATCGAAGTGAAGGAGAAATGAGGCTCATGCAGGCACAGTTAGGTATTCTGCTGGTGTAAGGTGAGGAAGCAACAAGTAGTGGGGTGTCCCAGAGCTAGGTGAGCTGCCCTGAGAAACACCCCAGCACATCATGCCGCTTCCGCAGCAGCTTTGGGGGGAGACCGAAATCCCGTCTCTTCTCCTTGCAGCATATTTAAATGGAAGTTCACTGCCCTCCTGGGCACCCAGATTTGGTAACCAAACCAAATGATGGTGAGGAAGGACTCAGTGGGCTGACCCACACAGGCAGCACTGGAGGATTACATGCAGGTTAAGCACTGTGTGTAACAAAAAGATTGCAATTCAGAGCAGCAGAATTATGTTTTCCTTTGTTCCTATAACGATTTCAATTCCAAATATGCAGATCTTTTTTTTTCTTCTTCTCCAAATCTGTAATCAGCCTTTGCCAGAAATGAGAAATGGATTGGTTTTTCAGCTCTGCTGTGCTCCGGGTCAGCTTGATAACATAGGAAATGGCAGACTAATGACAGTTTAACACCAATTAACAGGCCACTTTATAATAGATTAGCATTCTGAGTCTGTTGAATTGATAATTACAGTAATTAACTCTCCGAGCTTGCATGCACTTCTGAACAGAAATTTGGTACCTTTGTTTATGCTGAAGAAGCAAATGCACAGGGCAGACACAGATCATGTCAAGTACTACAGTCGCTCACGATCGTAAGTTTATTAAATTTGGGCTTGCTCTTGAAATGCACTTTGCAGGTAACACCTTCCCACGTGGCAGAAATGACTATTTCAGTTTTAGCTAAGCACGGCCGTGAGCAGAACCCGAAATTTAACCTGTTCCTGTAGATCAAATAAGCTGCAAAAGGCACTTGTTCCACAGAGCAGTTCTTCTCATCGTTGCTTTGGGATCCCTGCTTTCAAACTGATGGATATTCAGGTCCTATCTTCAATGCTTGGCACTCGTAGCTGAAGTGAGGTTTTCAAATATGTGCCTTCCTTTTGAGAAACAAATGGTGAGAAGTGTTTTGCAAGAGGGCAGCTCCAGTCTGATGCTTACGGGGAGACATTTGAATGAGCTGCATCCCTGAAATCGAAGTGCTGCTGCCACAGTGATCCTTTTAGATGGTTTGTGGGCAGCTGCTGGGAGCAGGTGTGACACTGGTTATGTGCTTTCCCTGGGAACAGGATGCAGAGCACAGAGGGGTCAGTAGGACAGCGACTTGCTGGTTCCTGGGGCAGGTAACCAGGTCTCTGGCTGTGTTGTGTTGATGGGATCATGGTCACGAGGTCTCCTTTGTAATTGTTGAGTGACTGTTGATTTTGTGCATCTCATTTAATTTCATAACCTCTTCTTTTAAGTACTGTGAAATCTCCTCATGTACAGGGCCTCAAGTTGTGCCCAGGGGAGGGTCAGGCTGGATTAGGAGCAATTTCTCCTCTGAAAGAGCAGTCAGGCCCTGGCATGGGCTGCACAGGGAATGGGGGTCCCTGGAGGTACACCGGAACCGTGGGCATGTGGCACTGAGGGCTGTGGGCATGGTGGGAGTGGGCTGGGCTTGGGGTCCTAGAGATCTTTCCCAAACTTAATGAATCTGTGATTCTAAGTGGAGCTTTATTTATGGTTATTTCTTAAATATAGCAGGGCTAATATGGCAGGAGGACTTTACCAACACAACCTGTTTGTTCAGCTCTGTGTAGATTATCCAAGGAAAGCACTTAATGCAGGCAGCACCAGCTCTAGAGAGCAGCATCCCAAATCCTGCTTCCTCTGCTGGTGCTACCCAGTACAGTGGAGGAACCGTGGTCTGCCTGGCCTGGCAGTGGGGAAAGAGGGATTTAAGAGCAATCTGGATTTTTAGACTGAAAGTGTATTGTTTGAATGGTATGGATGGGTTGTTTTTGTCACGCTGCGCTGTACCAGGATAATTGGATGTGTGCAGGGCACGGTGACAAGCCGGGTGACAGTGGGTTTGTCAAGGAGCTAACCAAGGAGCTGGAAGGCACGGGCTGCTGCTAAAAGCTGTCAGCATCTCCCTTTACCCCAGCAGAGCTCACGTCCCCAGTTCTTGACATTTCAGACAACTGCACACGCAGTGCACATCGCTGTTCTCATCTTGTTTGAAAACAATCTACCGGAACAATAATGAGGTGAAATGATAAACATAAGTGGTATTAATGATACTGCAGTTGTAAATAGCAAAAGCCTTGACTTTTCCTAGTAATGGCTCGCTGGGGTTTGAGCATTAGGAGGGACGATGCTGTGAGCTGTGCTGGCTGCAGAAATCGCTGCAGAGGAGAGCAGGTGGGCCTGACAAAGGAGTTGAATGTGGAATGATGTCCTCTGCTGTGCGGTGGCTGGTGGGGAGAAGCCCCCATTGCAGGGCTTGGTGTTTCCAGAACACAAAGATGCTCAGGCTTCCTAAAACCTACAGGTGGGAGTTTTTAAATCCACGGATCCCTCAGGAGAAACTGCTGGTTTGTCTTGGCTGAAAAAAAGATTGGACCGGTGAGAAAGGTTGTGTGCTAATGGACTGAAGTAACAGAGCAGTGACGTGGATGTAGGGTGCCATCAAAGAGCCCGTGTCACAGGGCTGAGGGCAGCACTGGGCTAAATCAGCTGGGAAGGGAGTCGTTGGCAGGAAAAAAAAGGAGTAATTAGTCCAAAGTTCCTCAGTCGAGAAGGGTTGCTGATGGTGTAGGAAACCTCTGCCTTGTTCATAAAATTATAGATTTGTTTTCCTTCAACACAAGAACTGTTAGTTTTAGCATTACTAAAGAGCCAGTTTTCCTTTTCCCTCTTCCTGCGTATTACAGGGCCACACGCTTTCACCACTCTTCAACATAAGGCAAACACTGCTCATCCACTTCAAATATAAATAAGTGCTGCAGTGCACGCTGTGGGTGTGGAACAGATGTTTGAGAGCACAGCTGTGCACAGCTCCCAGTTTTAGTCCCTCTCAGCTCTTTATTCCACTGTTTCTCTGCAGTTACGTTAAAGACAGCCCTGTCCCATGCATTCCCCCCCAGCCCTCCCTTGCCCACCTGGGCCAGGTCCTGTCAGGAGAAGTAGAGGCAGCAGAGCTCAACTCTCACAAATGTTCTGTCATATACGTGTACCATATAGCAAATATTGCAGTGACTCAGTGTTTGTTTCGTGGTGAGTGTGAAAGGAGGATGGCTTTCAGGACTCTCGGAGGGTTCTCGTCTGTGATCCAGAGCCTGCAGACAGGGCTGTGTTTCTGACAAACGTCTTCATCATACTTAACATTCAGTAGAGTAAAAGGAGAATAATGAGCACTGCAGCTATCCCAGGTTAGTAATTACCACCGTCATTATTAATTTTCCAGAGCAATCCCATCAAATGAGTCATTATTATCTCAATTCCTTAGCCAGGACTGATTGATTCTTTCTCCCTGTTGTGCCTAATTTCATATAATGTCTGAGAATAATATAGGACTATGGAGCCAGTGTAATTCTAGCACAGAATAATTCTAAATAACCAAATCCCTTGCCTACAGCATTTTTACATCTGATGCTTTCTACTTCTTAATTGAAATAAATACTCTCTTTCAAAGAAACCTCACGTTACATTAAAGATGGTTATAATTACGCTAGAGGAAGAAAAACGATATCGAAGTGATTCATTTTAGCATATGTTCCATAAACACATCCATCACTGCCCATCATTCAGACCTTCCCAACCAATGCATTGTCTCCATGAGCAGAGCCCATCCAGCAGCACTGGGATGTGGGGCCGGGCACCCCGCTCCCACCCAGCAACCTCCAGTGCTCCAATGCAACCCAGTATTCAACTCCTGCCACGTCTCTCTCACCATCAAAGTCACCAGAATTTGAGACAAGGATTTACATCAGCCTAGATCTGGACTGGGTGTTCAAGTGTGACATCTGTGTTGGCTCCTACCAGTGTGTCGCAGAAGCGGAGTGGAATAATTTGGAGTGGGTGTTGATGATCTTCCTCGTTTCACAGTATTCATCTTAGCGTGCCACAGTGAGTAGACATGGAAAAACTGTTCTCTGGGGGAGAATCTCTCGTCAGCATCTGGTTGTGTGGGTGCGTCTTGGGTGAGATGCTGAATGTTTGCTAGAAGAAAAGATGGTATCTACAGGAAGGACTTTGAGGGGCATGTCAAGGGAGGGGCAAGGAAACTGTGCAGGGTCTGGGACACAGTCCTTTGGACAGTGACTGAGGGAGCTGGGCTGATTCAGTCTGGAGAAGTGGAGCTCAGGGGAGACCTCATCGCTCTCTACAATTGCCTGAGGGGAGGTGGTGGTGAGGGGGGGTCGACCTCTGCTTCCTGGTAACAGCAATAGGAGAGGGGCTGGCCTCGTGCTGCACCAGGGGGAGGGCCGTGTTGGGTATAGGAAACATCTATTCTCCAAAAGTGGTTTCAGTATCTTGGCTGTGTCCATGTACTTCTATGGGTCACTTCTTGAGGTAGTTCTGCTTTAGTCCATTACTGCTGAGTTAAGAAATATGCATTTTTGTAGTGTGTGAAAGCAGGATTTCATTGTGCACTTACAACTTTTCTTAGCTGTGTGTTTAATTCCAGCAGGGGTGCGTGCTGCAAGATACACCCCCGTGCACTCTTCCCTGAAACACTTCTGCTGTAAACTCCTGCTTTTTTCTGACATTTCTCCCTGCATAAGGATGCAGCCAGCAAGAAGCAGCTCAGGTGGTAGACTGACATACTAATTTTTCTTAATTACAGTAAATAAGAATACCCTGTTTATGGTACTTATCACTGGAGACATGCACTAGGTTTGGGATGCTGAAGGTAAAACAAAGCAAACCTGGAGTGAATCACAAGGCCCTACTGGGCACTTGGAGTGCCCTGTGCAGCCCCCAGGAGGTGAGTGTGAGTTGGGGTGGCTGTTCTGGCCCAGATGCATGAGCACTGCATCTGAAGTCAAAAGTCTGCAGAGTGGAAATGTTTGTAGGTGCAGTAATGTTTGTTGTTGCTACAAGGATTGCAGCAAGCTGTCATTAATAAAAAAAAAAGGGTGATGGGAGTTTGATATTACCAGAAAACCTGAGTGTTACTTAAGTGCAACTTCGTCCCTACAACCAAGCTTGGGGATGGATGATCTCCATGTTTTCATAATGAATGTTGTTTATGGCAGCCGCCGTATGCTACCTCTGGTCCTGTTTAATATAAATCATAACAAGTGTGTATCCTAAAACGCATTATTGTTTTTTTATGGCCACACAGGGCTGCTGTTCCATCCAGTTGTGATTAATTTTTCTAATGGTTCCCCCTAGAACCTGAAAAATAATTAAAACTAATGAATGCTCCGCAGTGACAGTACAGGGATGAGAGCACCGCGTCACTTTGTGCTTCCCCGATGGGATCAGACCCGAGCACAGAGCTGTGACACTCTGCATTGTGCTGTGCTCCCAGCCACCTCCTGAGAGCAAACGATGGCTCTGGGGAAGGTCGTGATTGAGAGCTCTCTTTGTTTCGCAGGGGCAGCGCTGAGAGGATGGAATTAAAATCAGTTGAAGTAGCACTGCTTATTTCTTAGTGCAACCTTTTTAACAGGTTAACCTGACACATAGAAGATTTCAGGGTGGAGAGAGCTATTTCTTTATTTGTTTTACCATTCTCACACCTGGCTTTGAGGCTATATGTGTTCCATATAAATAGGACTGGCAAACCTTGCTGGCCAGGGCTGCCCCACATCATTACATTAGAACAGAACATTAGGAAATGTCTTTTTCCATTCTGAAGAGCTTAGAGTTTAAATAAATTGAAAAATAAGTGTCTAAAACAAGTCCTTGAAGGCAATGTCATGATACCTCTGGTTGATTTGTACTCCTTATTTAAGCAACGGCAACAAACCAACTAAAAAAACCCACACTGATAACCCTAAAGTTAACATTTTCTGTACTAGTTTTACAGTGGGCCTCCGTCCTGTGCAGTTATACAGTATCATGAGCTAAAGTGAACCAAATCTAAACTGTTGTGGCATATAAAAACAGCAAACAAAGGAAGGCAGCTTTTTTCCCTAACCCCCCGAGATTTATTCTGACAGTTTGCAACTAGATGAAATGGATAATGGAAGTCCCTTGTCACAATAACTCAGTTTAAATGTATTGTCAGATTAATAGACTCAGTTATCCACTCTTCCAAGGAGAAAAACGACTTGTGGTTTCAAATCATGCCCTCTCTCATAGCATCCAATCAAATTAACTGAGCAGTCCAAA
This sequence comes from Odontophorus gujanensis, assembly GCA_013399175.1. NCBI lineage: Eukaryota > Metazoa > Chordata > Aves > Galliformes > Odontophoridae > Odontophorus > Odontophorus gujanensis. The sequence goes on from VXAB01001373.1 coordinate 409,875, forward strand.
TTTAGACTCCCAGCAGGAGCCAGGCTCTTTATGCATTGTGCCATAAAAGTGAGTTTATTTCTCTGTTTTTAATGCTGGCCAAGTGACTTCCACTAAGCACAGCAATGCCCGTTGGTGGCTGTGCAGCTGGTAACCACATCTCATGGAGCCATGTGGTGTCAGCACACCTCCTGTCCTTCCCATCAGCAGTGTGGGCACCTGAGCCTCTGGCTGAACTGCTGCTTAAATGGGGGATAAAAGCTGTTCTTAAAGGGCTGTAGGGCTGAATTTTCTGCTGCCTTAAACTGATTCAGGGGAGCAGTGCTCTACAGCTGGTGGGAAGTTGGCACGTGGAGTTGCTGTGGAGGTGTTAGGGTGCTCTGTAGGATTTCCCATGGCCAGTTCCCAGCAGTGCCTACATACAGCTCACCTTTTCACAGAATCCTTAAGGTGGGAAAAGGCCTTTAAGATCGTCAAGTCCGATTGTCTTTCTAATCCAAGGGAGGGTGCACACCATGTTTCACCCCTTCCCTAAATAACCCCATGTAATAATTTCCCCTTCTATCCAAGCAGGTTCGTTCTGTGCTGCACCAGGTAGGCAACGAGGGCAGCCCCTTATGGGCTGCAGCCCCCAGCAGTGCTCTCCCTGCCCTCAGAGCTGTGGATCTGCAGCAGGTTGGTTAGGGTTTGGGGTGAACGTATTTTATTCTGCACGCTGTCAGAAAATAAATTTGAATTTTCAGCCCCTCAGCCCATCGCACGCAGTGTGTGTGTAAGAAGCAGTGCCATTTATCGGTGCATCCGCGATGAATTCTCCCAGTTTACATCTGGAGAGAGGCAAATTGTTGGCTTTAATAGCTGCAAGCTCCTCTGATCCACAGTCACTGTCTGGGAGATCTTTTGATCTGACAAAGCATTTGCGGAGCGCTGCACGGCTCCTTCGTCAGCCTCTCGGGAGGAATCCTGCTGTCAGGCTGCAGATGTAGGGCAAGGGAATGGGCAATTTTGAAGTCTAAACCTCTCGGAGCTGGAGATGCTCTCAAGCAGCAGTTTACCTGCCATTGCCTCTGGCTCAGCTCGCTGCCTCTTGTGAGTTAGCATGATAGCTTGCATTTCCTTGGCAGATAGTCACCAAGTTTACTTGCTAGAATCTCATCCTCTTAATTAGGCACTTTCATGCAATGAAGCATATGGAAGTCGATGAAGGAAGTGTTGATGTGCAGCACGGATGGTGATTGATAAAGCTGGCAGATGGGTGGATGGATGGCTTTGAAGACTGGATTTTCAGTTAGATTTCTTTTGAAGCTAAGTTAATAAAATGGGTAGAACTCAGTGGCAGGGAGGATGTGCAGCAGGGCTCCTTCGCTGCACTTTCAGTGGCACTTTCAGCTCACATTTTCCTATTGCACACAGTACTTTGGGTTGGAAAGGACCTTAAAGCCCACTCAGTTCCAACCCCTGTGGTGGGCAGGACACCTTCCATAGACCACACTGCACAGGGGCCCATCCGTGGCCTTGGGGACCTCCAGGGACACTGCACCCACGTTCCTCTGATCCAATGTAAATTTTCACTCTTCATTTGCAGCATTTGTTTTGTCGTGTTGTTGTTTTTTTTTTTCCTGCTTCCCACATCTCCTCTTTCTTCTGCCTCTTATGGACCTTCCATCTTCCATCTCATCTCTTCTTTGCACATCTCCGTTGTCCTCCATTTTCTTCACAGCACAGATAATCTCTGACTATTTGGGACTTTTCCAAGCAGAGCAACAGAGAGCTGTCACCGTGCTGTGCTCTGTGAACTGAACTCCTGCATGCAATGCTGTGCGTATTGATTCAGGAAAGCAACTGAAGAGCATGCATTCAAAGATGGATTTGGGTTTGAGTGCTGTTCCGCGCAGAGCTTCTAGGAGTCCTTCTCCTCTGTTGCTTTGCCATTTTGGCAAAACTTCCCCCTAGAACCATTAATTCCCAGGAACACCTGGAAGCTTTCTCCATGCAGCTGCATGGGAGCTGAGCACCATGGCACAGACAGCAGAGGCAGCACTCGTGTGACCCTTCCCTGACTGGCAAAACTGCTGAGCACAGCGTAACCCCAAGGCACGCTGGAGCTCTTTTGCTTTAAACTACAGCCACAAAACAGGAGAAAAGCCCAATGAAGCAAAAACTCCTGTCCTTTTATTTTTGCTCTCAACATGTAAAAATAATAGGAGCGCCTGCTGGGCTTGTTACAGAAGTCTTTTTATTTTCATAAATCACCGCGTCGGAATCTGAATTATTTACTCAGCAAACTTGAGGCTACGTTGATCTCCCCTCTCCAGTTGCTCGGAGCCCATTCCTGCGTTGGCTTTGGAGCAGTTTCCCTGCTGCCTTTTGTCGGGGCCACCTGGGCTCCCCGGGAAGGTCCCACCCCCAGCGGCTGCAAACTTCAAAAGCCGCCCTGAACGTCGGCCCCGCGCAGCCTCTGCCACCACTGAATTATGCATCAGCTCACAGCAGATCAAACACCTCCGTGTCGTGTGCTTGTGGGTCTTCGGCAAAGCAACGAGAGCCTCAGCTCTTGTTCCTTGGTAAGACGTGGGGCGGCTGTTCTGAGCGGGGAGTGATGGTGTCGGGGTACGGGGGATGCGTGTGTAATTTCTTTAAGCGAAGCACTTCAATCAAAGCTTCGTTCTACTGTAAACCCAATTAACTTCAATCTCTGCCAAGTCAGCTCGGCTGTCTGCGGGAGCGTATGAATAATTGCTACGCTTGGTTTTCTCTCCATCTAAGGAACGCCACGAGGTTTTTGTCACCGCCCTCTGCACTTGTCTCTGAGGTTCCAGCTGAAGACGTCTGCTCAGAAATGGTAAATGTGTTTGAATAGCGTTGTGTGTGTGAAGTGGCTCACTAAGAAGCTCATGCTTTCTTTGCTTTGGAGCACGAGGTCAGTGAACCCAGATCCTGCGCTCCTCGGAGCTGTGAGGGCACTGCCAGCAGCTCTGTGGGAGCAGCACGGAGCTCCTACACGGTGTTGGGAAATGCTGCTGCAGAACGAGCCCGTTACTGCAGGAAAACAGCAGCAGGGCGTCCTGTGTGTCATGCAAGAGGAAAGGGTAGAAAATGAAACGCTGCTACGACGTGTGTGGAAAATGGGTCACCTACTTTGTGCCAGGGAGCACGCAGGATGCTCGCAGTGTGTTTCTGTGTGCCATGCTTGGTTTCGAGCAGCTGGGATGTGGTTCTGCTGTTGGGATGATGCCATGTGTGATTGCCAGGCTTGCTGGGGCCCTGCCTGGCAGCGGGACGGCGGGGGAACGTGGGGGTGCAGCAGGGAGCTGCTTCCAGGGCTCCTCCCATCATTGAGTTGGGCACCACGGATCCCCTGGCTTTGACCAGCTGGAAAATACAGGATTGTCATGGTGGATGTGGATTTACACTCACACACACACACACACAGGCAGCATTGTTTCTTTTTTTTTTTTTTCCCCCAGATACAGTGTTATATAAAGCAGCCTGACATTATTTCATTTGTCTTTTTGTCACATCCGCCCAAGGACTGTGTTTGCACTAAGATTGAAAGAATTAGATATGAAAATATTTGCAGTGCTACAGGGGAGGATATGACTGTAACTAATTTTATTACAGCAGGTGCAGAAGTGAGAGCCCGGCTTGACACCTATGAACGGAGCTGCACAAAGCAGGAGTGACAGCGTGGCTCCTGCAGCACAGCTCAGTGCCACGTGGCTCATCACAGCTCCAGCTTCCCTGCACTTGGATGAGTGACGACGTGTCTGCTGTTCTGTGTACACAGTCATCTGTCAACAACCGTTTCTCCATTACTCCTGGTGTGTGCGTGGGGGTGGCGTGGAGGAGCAGATGATCCCCGATAATAGTGCATTATCAACAGGAGGAGGTTTCATTTTCCTGAAATAGAAACCGTGTCTGAATAGTTGCAAGTCTCCTAGGCGCCGTGAAATCTAGAGGGGAATTCAGACCTTCATTCTTTCTGTGGGATTGTCTGAAGGCACGTGTGTATCTCACTTCTGAGAAATGCATCGTGTGCTGCTGACTGCTGCTGTTGTGTCTGGATGTGAACTCAGATATGTAGGGCCCAAGAAGACCACGTGGTCCTCTAGTGTCTCCTCCAAGTGTCCAGGTAGCTTGGAGCAGGGATGGGGCAGCCCTCGAACAAAAGCTGTGTGAGGAGTTTCTGTCCCTGGCAGCTCTTACTCTGTGGTTGTTTCTTACTGGGAGAGACGAGCTGGGCTCTGGTCATGGTGGCGTCCCAATTGGGTGATTTATCCAGGAGGAAACAGGAGTTGCATGAAACCTGATGGTTGCTACGTGTCATTAGGTGAGGGATTTTCTGCTTGGTGTAGATGCAGGTTGTTTTGGCTGGAAGAAGAGGAGTGTCAGCCTTCCCCAGCCATCCATAAAGAGCGACCAAAATTGTTAGACAGCAGCGTGGGGGGAGGCAGAGGAGTGACTATGCTTCTCCTTACCTACTTCATAAGTAACTGCTTTGGTACACTCATTACCCAGGGACATTACCCCAAATAGAAGTTTGTCCTGGGTGATTATGATGTTGACTGAAACATCAATGACAGTGTGCAAAACAGTTGGGAAATTTGGGACAAGTTCAGTGGCCATCAATGAACTACGAACATGCTTAGTTGATAGAGCCTTCAGAGAAAAGAAAAACAGAGAGGTTTTGTCTTTTTCAGTCTTTATACTCCCAGCAACGTTACTGTTATCGATTTAGAGCAAGAGGAAGTTTTACTCCCATTTATTTTAATTTCTGGATGCTCACGGAGCCTCGGTCTGCAAACTGCATCCGTGACCAAAGGAGGTGCTGCTCAGAGCTGCAGGAATCGCTGAGCAGAGGCAGTGCTCACCCGGGGGTGGCCCTGCTCCGGAAAGCCCACGGGCAAAGCTGTGTCTTGCTGAGCATTTGCTTCGGGCCATTCACTTATTTCGTGCTTTCATGTCACTGTTTGGGATGCGAGCCCGGCACTCGGCTCTTACAGCCCCTCGCTCGGAGCTGAGCTCAAGCTGGGCTTTGTGATACCTGCGCTGAAAGGCGATGGGAAGCGCTGGGATGCACGTGGCAGCAGAAGTCAGTGCACTTATCTCAGCGTTTGTAATGGGAGAGCTCTGCAATGGGAGCTGTTTTAGAAGAATATATAAATATATGTACATACACACACACATATATATATCTATCTTGCTTTAAGTGCAATTAGGGAGATTGAGCTGAAGGTTTCATGTGAGCTCATTAGAGCAGGGCAGGTGCAACGGATCCTCCCAGCAAAGCACTGCAGTTTGCTAAATGCAGAGAGGCTGCAGAGCTGCGTGTCAGAGCTGGAGTATTCTGGGATGGGGGAGCAGATGGGCTCCCCCAAGGAATCCCAGGAACTCCCACAGATGGATTTATCACCACAAGGTATAGAGTATTCTTGTTTCTAGCCCAACGAAG